>JAZFAU010000224.1:2405000-2717500 GCA_037178615.1 Dione vanillae | reverse complement strand
TATATATATATATATATATATATATATATATATATATATATATATATATATATATATATATATATATATATATATATATATATATATATATATATATATATATATATATATATATATATATATATATATATATATATATATATATATATATATATATATATATATATATATATATATATATATATATATATATATATATATATATATATATATATATATATATATATATATATATATATATATATATATATATATATATATATATATATATATATATATATATATATATATATATATATATATATATATATATATATATATATATATATATATATATTATCCTTTTAATTTCTGTTTGCTTAGATTGCATTAAAAAAATATTTCATGAGATATAATGACGACTAATAACTGTGTTTACGAGGTTAAGTTATTGCTTTGTGAATTAAAAAACACAAAAAAATTTAGATTTTTTTTGACATTCGCAAAACATTCGTAGAATTGCTTGCGAATGCGAATATGTAAATACGGGCGAATATTCGTCTTTTTTCAATTCATTATTTAAATTTTATAGTGTATCTCTTCTAACATCAAACTGTTTAACAATCATTTGATTTAATTTTATTTAAATCTTTTTATGCTATTATAAAAAATAATTTTAATTACAATACTTATCGCCAAAACTATATGACCAAACTTATACTGTAACTGAAGTTAGTAGTAGTACTTGACAGTAAAAGCAATAAAAAGTTACATAAATTATAAATTTTATGACAAAACTGTTTATAGTTGCTTCACTTTAAGCATTAAAGGAGACTAAAAATGAATAAAATACAGATAAAATTTTTCTAGTACATACTTTATTGGTTTCAATCAGTAAAATAAATAAGTTAAGAAACCATCCTACACTCCCGTTAATCCCATTTCTTCTGAAGACTTAGACTTAATTGGCTCTCAAGAGGAAGATTTAAGTGCTTATTTTGTTTAAAGTACCAGTTTTAAAATTTAAATTTCAAATTAAAGACTTATGAGAAGAAATGGAATTTGTATCTATTCATAAAGGCAGTGATTTATATTAACTCAATTTGTAAGTAAGTCATATTAGCAGAAAAAAATACATATTTAAAACAATTTCAGTCATGCAAGAAAATAATACGCAGTTATATATGAGAACCTACACTTAGGTCGCAAGTCCCAAGCGGTGCTCGGAGCTCCTCTTCCTCCAACACGATGGGCCCGGCACCCGCACGGTGAATCCATGAAACGCTAAGTTGTTTCTTCTCTTCTCAAGCTACATTCAAATTTCATGAAAATGCCTATGACTTCATCATATAAATTCCAGTAAGTTTAAAAGTAAAAATATATATATGGTTATGTATCCTATGTACAGGAAAAAGAAAATAAAATAAAACATGTAAGGTATTAAAGATAAGAAAATTTTAGAAAAAATCTTTTAACAATTCATGTAACATCAGTCTTTTAAGTGTAATAAATGAGCATGAAAGAAACTGTTTTAATTATTAAAACTAATCTTAAAATCTAATGTCATAAAATAACTACTTTAATAAATTCTCGCTTACTACAGTAAATTGAACTTGAGCAAGTTTTTAATACAAAATACATACATTGCACAGTAAAAATAACGCATTGTACTATCAAAATTTGTAATATATTTTTTAATTTTTTCTTTTAATGCGATGTATGTACTCGTATGTTTGCACTTTACAACGAATTTACGCGATGCAATCATCCCTGTCGGCGTTATCGGGCCAGTCGCATACATTTAGCTTAGTATTAAACACAGTGCCCGGTTGACACGAGAATTGCATGCCCTCGCCGTTTACACAACGCCAGTACTGAAAACAATAAAAAATCAAAATTAGTGTTCTAAATTTTACTAAAATAAATTAAATAAAATCAAATGTACGAACATAGATGTATAAATTACGAAATTATCACACTTAATAGTAATAATCTTGTTATTTTTTGTCCGACACATACTATATAGGTAGAGAAACCAGTGTAAGATACTCATTAGACCCGTTCTGCGCTGCTCCAATTCGATAGTGTCTTGAGTGGCCGAACTTAATGCCTCATTTTATCCTACCACAGTGGAGAAATTGAAAATAATTCGTTCCTCTGTATGGATGTCGAACCTACGACCTAGCATAACAAAATACTATTGAGCCACGACAGGTAGTCGTGGAGGTAATAATACTATCTTCTTAAATGCTTTAAATTATTTTAAGCTTAACTAATAAGTTGAACATTAGCCGAGCTACAAAGATAGCGCAGCATTTGTCACGGGAATGGCTTTACACGTCTAAGAACTGAGTCTAATTTTAAAGTTAATGCACACCACTAACTGTTTAATGGTTGTACTTAGAACCTATTGTACTACGCAAAAGGCAACAAATACAAATACAAATTTAGATATATTATCATTGTTAATCTGCATACGTTACCTATACCAATAACGAATATAAATATAAAAATCATAATATTAAAAAAATAATGGCAATTCTTCTAGAAACGAACATTTACTCATAAACGTATAGAAATAAAGTCAAGTTACTTTATTTTAATATACGCAAACAAATAATTTAATAAACATTGTAGTCACAAATGGGTCTTATAAGATAAAATATATAAAGTACATTCGGCTAACCAAGAGTATTTGTAATAAAAGCAATAAAGATAACATGTCACCTGTCGAGATAAGGTAAGCTCTCTTGTAATCGAGTTAGTCTAGCCATTGTACACTATCTAAATGATTGAACTAATACTATACTTGGTTCTACTAAATTTTCAAGTATAAAATTTATATGAACATTTGTTACATAGCACACATTTTTATATATAATCACTACTCATTCTCACTCACTCATTAAAAACCAAAGTTATAAAAAAAAAAATTAACACGAACGAATATTTGCTTTCTTTATGTTAAAACATTATTATAAGGATGAATTTTTTTTATCTTCAACTTTTCTCATTATTATGAAAAACATCTTGTAAAGCTAACTAGATGGAACTACAAGTGTCTATTATAATCGCCATCATTATTTATAAATCCAATCTTCCTGAAGCGAGCGTAATAAAGCTGTAAAATATAAAAATTGCACGCTCACGCCACCTGCCGTTAAAGTAATCTAGAAACTAAATTCCACTTAATAAATATTATTTGCTTTAAGCTTTGAGTATTATATTTATTATGTTTAAAATAAATAGTTTATTTGGTTAAGCACGCTAATCTCAAGAACTATAAACATAATTTGAAATATTCTCATTATTGATGAAAGCTGCATCAAATTACGTTTTCTTAAATGTGTATAATTATACATCACATACTATGGTAGCATACTGTACCTACAATAAGATTTAGTCATGCCACTTAACATTTACTCCTATTTATGTGTTATACACTACTCTAATTTTGTTCGACAACTATCAAAAAATATTCCAATTGTCTCATGAAAGTTAATGATTTTTTTATGAAAAATTCTTTTATAATATTTGTATAGCTAGCCGTCATAAAATATTCTGAGCAAAATCTTAAAAAGAAAAATTTCAGGGTATTCTCACCTTATCGCAATTCTTTTTATCAGGCACGTAGTCATCTGCGGATGTGCACACTTCAGGGTTGTCTACTTCATTTTCCTGAAGAATTTTGTGATTTTTCTTTATAATAAATATGACAAAAACAAAATATTTTTTTACATTTAAATGTGATTTATGTAATTTAATATTAGGCGATTAGGTGATTTATGTAATTTAATAATGGAAAGTAGGCAGAAAAATCCTAGATTCATATTACTCTAATCCCACCATTAATTTCATTCTTAAATTAAAAAAGCTTACGCCGCGTCTTACTCAAACGTCCCCTTCAGTAGTAATCGAACCACAAATCTCTGTAATTTCAATTAGGCGCTATCCCATTACACTAAGATGACCTTTTTGAATTTAATCTCATTGCTAGTTAATATACTTATGTCTTCACGCTTTATCCTGCACATGGCAGGGTAGGCAGAGAGAAACAAGAACCATAGGAACCTAGTTCATTCCATTCATTCATTCATTGCTTAGTCCCTGCTCTCTCTGCCTTTTCCAAGGTATTGTGTGTTGAGTGGCGAAACTCAACGCCACGCTTTGCCTAGTTTACAGAGCGAAGTAGCAAAGAAAATGGAAATAGAAAAATCAGTCTTCCCTGAGTGAGAGTCGAGTACACAGACCGTCACGTTTACAGGTAGACGCTACGCCTCTGCGCCACGACGGTCATCTAATATATTGGTAAATAACACATATTTATCGTACCACTGGTGGTGGTTCTACATCAGGTTCTGGATCTTCACTAGATGCCGGAGCTTGAGTTGTTGTCGATGGTTTCTTGGTTGTAGATGGTTTCAGTGTTGTTGTTGGTTTCTTTGTTGTTGATGACGGAGCCACTGTTGTTGTAGATGGGATAGGAGCTCCTTCAGATGGATCCGATGGAGTTGATGGTGGTTTGGCCCACTCCGGCTGAAATAATTCAGTTATTTTCTATATGAAAAACAATCGATAAAATAAACAAATTTGGGATTTATTTACATTTTGTAAAAATAAATCATATACTGATCATAGAATTATACTAATGGCATATAAAATAGTAAGTAGAAAAACAAGTCCAAGTACTAAAAAGTATCTAAGCTTACTTTACCAATGACACCATTTATCTTCCAAGTCTAATAATAATTACATTATGAAGAAAATACATGGAGAAAATTTTGAAAATGAAAATATGTATACATATCGTGTCACTGTAACATGATTTCAAGAGCTCATAATATGAGAAGTCAAAGAACAACTAATTGCATTATCCTTTGATGTCACATAATATATAAAATTAACGAAGAGTGCATTATGGTTGCTTATACATTTAATTAAAATGTTCAATATTCTAATTAAGTTTGTATCGTCTCAGAAGACTTTATAAAGTCAAAAATGAATTTCTATAAAGAAGGTGAATGGCCTAAATTTTGCACGAGCTTTCGTCATTTACGAGAGTCTAAGAAGTTTCGGACAATTTTGAACACTGTTGACTAGTTTTCTTTTAAAACTTCTCTATAACTTGCCTTTTTTATAAATGTATCCCGACATTTATAAAAAAAGGCAAGTTATAGAGATATTTTGATACTTTCGCGTTTAACTGAATAAATAATTTTGGATATTTTCAAATATAACTAATAATTGAAATACAAAGTCAAGCAACAACATTATATAGCCAATAAATTTTAAACAGTAAGAGAGTTAAGGGGAAACCTCGGTTGACTTTCGAGGAAGGTCACGTAAAAAGCATGAGAACTCCCTGAAGAACATGTATGACAGTGGTGAGGTTAATGACAGTGGACGAGGCGAAAGAAGTATGCAGAGATCGCAGCGTTTGGCGCTCCGTTCTCCCTGACTACCCCGCTAGGGATAGAGCGTGAAGATCTAAACACACACATTATACATTTTAAATCAATAACAAGAAACTCACAGTAGGTGTCGTATTTCCAGTTCGTGGTGGAGGTACACTATATGATCTCATATGTTTGTGGAGGAGTTTCATCAACGGGTTGGTTTCACCGCACAGACCTCTAAAGTCATCCATGTCTATAGCCCAGGTCATAGCTCCTAAGTATCCCTTTTCCTTAATCCAGTTCATCTTAATTTCAATACTTTTGGGATCCTCATATCCGACCCACTGCGTTCCTTTGTACGCGTAAGGACATTTGCCGTGATCATCCCATTTCTTGGTCCAGCCAGATCCTTCTTTGTCGACGTCCATGCAAATCTTTAAAAAACATCAAAAGTATATCATTGCGTACTTTTTGTAAGTTGTTAGCAGAGAATACATAAAGTAACTTGGCTATAAGAGAGTATTTAAATTTAATAAACTATTTCTCATAAAGGTATCCATGTATAAAGAAGTACTAAGAAAAGTATATATTTTTCAATTTAACTGTCTAAAATAGAGACTATCAATTTCTTTGTTTCTTTTCTAAAAAAAAAGTTAAACATCTTTCTTTTCTTTCTTTGTTCCTTTTCTAAAAAAAACATCTTTCAGCTCTCTGAATACTTGAAAATGAGTTTTTGTACTTGTTAAATATTAATCTTAATGTTAAAACGCATTTACATTGTGCTTACGCCAGGCTCTTGGCACCTGCTACTTACATTTTTAAATATAGTAAAACTTTTAAAAGACTTAAGTTCTTTACGATTAGTTATTTAATTTCAAATCTCTTAAGTGTTGCCTATACTATTACTTACTTGATTTTTTAACAGCAATTTCTATTCATTTTTTTACTACTTTTTCAGTATCGTTTTTATGTTTTACCTGGTTTCCAGAAAGAAAGAAAAGAAATGAAGATAGAAAAGTCGATATTCCTCGAGTGGGAATCGAACCCACAAACTCTCGCGTTTACAGGCATACGCTACGCCTCTGCGCCACTACGGTCCACGAGGAAAAATTATATTTATATTCAAATTCCTTATAAAAATGGAATAATTCTAGGAAGTAACTACTTATACTCATTTTATACCAAATAGCAAAAATGAGGATTATCTAATATCTATTATTTTATATATTATCTTAAAAGTTTGACAGCAGTTAAAATACCTAGAGTGTTATAAAAAGTTCTAACATTCATTATAATCATGTCAAGACTACTAACAGAACTGCAGCTTAATCAATAATAAATAAAATGTAGTATACCAAGAATAGAACTAGATAAGTCTAGATGAGTAATGACTTTGATAACTTTAAAGGCAATTTATAGCTGTACTCTACAAAATTGAATATTATTATGGATTCTTACGTAAAAGTTTCGTCATCGAGAAAATTTCAACATCTAAATAGTTGTTACTATTGTTGTTATTTATCAAAAATATATTAGATTTCTATAGTTTAATCATTTCTAAACACATTTCTCTATATTTAAGAAGGTGCACATCAATATTATTTCATTTGACGAAGGTTCGATAATAGTCCTAATTCTTTTCCTATATTTTACTAAAAACTTTAATTTCCTATAAAGATACTAATAACAGATAATATATAAATTATAACGAGAAATGACTTGTTGTCTCACAAAAAGTAAGCTAATTTATTAGTATATCATTCAAAATGTAAGAATTACTCAATTACTATGTTATTTTTAATATTTATTTTTTATTTAAACATAATCAAATGGATTTACATTTTTTTGTACATGTATCTAGTAAATAATAGAGCAATACAGTTACCTCATAGTAAGACCAGAATCCAGTAGCATTTGTATACGGTGCTGGATTTCCACCACCAGCCTCTTTGTTTATGTACGTCCCCAGACCGTAATTATTATTTCCAGCTGACAATGTGAAAGATCTTCCGTAGAAGGGAACACCAACGACGAGTTTGTTTGACGGGCAGCCCTTTTCTTCCCACAGATTGAGACCATCGTTCTAAAAAGTAATTATTATATATATGCAACTATATTGCTTTATTTTAAATGTGTTATTTATTTTAGAATTATTTCTATTTTTTCCCAATAAAATTTAAAAATTTTAAATTCTTGTGAATGATTTAGACATTATTTTCAAAATGTAATATTTTTCATAAAGTAATCTTTACAAAAATAACTATAAGTACATACCACATTAAGTTTTTCATACGCCCACTGGTCGTGTGGGCGCTTATACAAAGGAGAGTGGACGTCAGCGAAACCCGCCCAATTTCCCCGCAGGTCATAGGACATTACGTGAATGGCATCTAACTCCCTGAAAGGAATTAAATACATGATTATTACACACCCACATACATACACAAATATACAGAATTAACTTTAGTATTAAACGTCTTTTAATATTAAACACTTAATCATAAATATGTTTAAACTTAAAAATAGTAATAGCCAATAGTCAATTATTTACGAAATTTGAACCTCCTATGATCACATACGAGTATAATTAACGAATCAAATATCAACTGAGCTGAACGGTCTTTTATCTCTTTTTATGCAAACTGGAAACTGCGCATCCAAACACCATTACACAAAACAATTATTTAACAAGTTAAAATTTTAAAATTCACGCTGTAATTCATGAGAAAGTATTCAGAACGTAACACACCAAATTGCAACCGCAATTTTCACGTACATACGTTACTGTAGGTTAGTTTACTCGTACAAATAATAATTTAAAACTTTATCCAAAGGGGAATGGCTGTGAATTCATTTAATCATAATTATAGTGCTTTTTCAACAACTTTGCACATTTCAATATTTTATTTATTTCACATTTTAAGAGAACATGTAATATCCGTTTATATTTTACTATTTATTACTGATCATAAATATTTTAATTTATTCGTGTACCCATCGACATCACGTATAAGAAATGTTAGTAAATAATAAATATATCTATTATTTATTTGACTTCCAAAAATATTTTAATTGAACCGTCAACTTATCTGGAAAACTTTCGAAAGAAAGCTTACGGATGGAATTGGAACCCTCAACCGTTACGTTTACACACACACAACGGAAATGTGCCACGATGGCCTCAAATGCAATTAAATTGTAATAAATACTTACTGGCATAAATCAGGCACGTGGTATCCCTCCATTAATCGGAAATTAGCCAAGGGTACAGCAGCAGTGAGCTCCCATCCCTTACCCGCTCTTATAAAAGCTCTCCTTAGCTCTTGAACTAGGTATAAGAATCTGTCCTTGTCAGAGAATGATCCGCCGCGGTCAGCTGCTCCAGGGTACTCCCAGTCGAGGTCCAGGCCATCAAAATTATATTTGTTCAGAAAATCTAAAATTACAAATAATATCATCACTACTTCCATTATATAATTGAATAAAATGTTTCAGGACACGCTTGCAACACAGTAACTGATATGAACTATGAATGCTTAAGGTCACTATAATAATTTTATATATATAATTCTTCGATTATTGGTTTTTTGAAACTTTTCTTCTTCCTAGTCTAAATAGGGGAATAGTACGCAAGTTGATGTCTGTTTTTTTTATCGTTTGTTATTGTTGTTTGTATGTTTATTTTATCGATCTGGAAACACTGCTGCAGGTGGGCTATTCCACATTAGTGTGGAAAAAAGTTCCTACTAAAGAACCGCTCAGTAATGGAGTTACAAGTGTCCAGATGGTGGGGATGATACTTTTATTTGTGTCGTACTGTGCGGTTGGAGAATTCAGCGGCAGGCATCAGATCAAACAGTTCTCCAGAACATTCTCCATGGTATAAGCGGTAGACAACGCTCAGCGGGGAAACGACTCTACGCAGCGCCAAAGTGTCTAGCCTTTCACAGATATTTGGATACAAACGAACGATACAAACGGCTCTACGCTGTATGCGATCAAATGGTTCAAGTTGATACTGCGGTGCACCAGACCAGAGATACGAACAATACTCTATGTGAGGCCGAACCTGGGCTCTATACAGACCAATCGGTGTGCAGGCGTGAAGTACTGTCTCGCTCTTCCGATGACACCCAGTTTCTTCGCAGCCAGCTTGGCCCTGCTATATAAATGATCGCGATACTGACAGTCATTCAAAACTTTGAGCCCCAATATACTGATAGAAGGCAAGACTTTAAGAGAAGTGTTCTCAAAAACTGGTGATACGACAAAAAGGTTTTTTTTAGTGGTTAACACGCAAACTTGAGTCTTCTGGGGATTGAATTGAACAAGATTCCTTTCACCCCACAATGAGACATTACTGAGGGTGGTGTAGATAGAAGACACAAGTTTCATTCGGCAATCGTCGACGTTTTCCCGAGAAAAACCAGCACGGCCGTAGTATACGGCGTCCACAGTAGTATCATCCGCATAGCAATGAATGTTAGAATTTTCTAACATGTCAGTGATGCAATTGAAATTGATATACATTTAAGATGTAGTCATAACATCACAACATCTTATCAATACGTAATACTTACAACAATAATAATTGCCGAAATGTACTGCTAGTATATACACAATGAAAAATTTTGAATGTGAATAATTTTTTTTGGTATTTTTTTGTTATCAAACATTATTTTATTTTTACTCATTGTATGATTTAATAAAGTATATGAAAACAAAAGCTTGAAACTGAATATCAACTTACAAAATTGTTATTATTTTTCTCTTCACATAAACATTGAAAAGGTCTGAATATTCAACCCTATTTTGTAGTTAATAGATTAAAAAGCAGTTTTTATTATATGAACTTCAATAGAAGCTTATAAAAATTCCCGCTACTCCCACCCCAGAGGCAGTCACGTTTAAATTCAAATGCTAGGCATTATTTTAATCACATACCGCTCTGCCTCCACAATAGCGTTCACAGATAGATCGAGTATTTTGTTTCCAAATGGCATTCAACTCTAATACTAGGATATTGAATGAAGAAGTAATAATAGAATTTTGCCAACAGTATATTAATCAAATGATTAATATAAAGAAATACATAATTACAAACGAAATGAATAGACAATTTCGAAAAAAAATTATATTTAGGCATTTCTTTTTTAATAATTTGTCCAAGAACTGAATAAATATTGTAACATTTTTAAAATATTTCTAATAAAAGTATCTGCAAATAGATCGAAAATATATAACACTTATTCCATTAAATAATAGGCAATCATCGTAAAACTTCTGTACCTTTCACCAAATAACTTCTGACGGAATGAATCAATATTTTTATAACAACAGCATATACTAATCATTTTTTATTTAACACAATATTTACAGTGTTGAAAATAGTTTAAATTATTTACGGAATTCAATGAAAATTCATTATTCATACTCTTAATTAGTTTTGAGATAAGTTTATTGTAATTCTAGCTACCCTTATATAGACGTGAAGTCAGTAAAACTAGGACAAAATAAAGTATTTGAATGTGAGTATATTTTTAAAAAATATTAATAACAGGAAAATTTATATAAGATTCTACTATCGTCATCATATTATCCCTGCACGTCGCGACGACTACGCGGAACATCGTTTTCTAGTCTCACCACGTACTTACAGCTTTAAGAGTAATTCTGTACTTCCGACAGCGTCTCGCTTTGTTTACTTTAAATACTTGACGCGAAATCCTTTAAGTGAATGTTGTGATATCCATATAACTTGCTACTTCTGAACTATGTATAATAAACTTTTTGTTTAAACGCATATTGAGGTTGAAGTCTAGAACGGCTTACGCTATTGCTAACTTTGGATATACTAAGATTATTAGATCAAGTTCACGAGATATTTATTACGAAACATAAGTACAATAATAATTCAATTTTAATACTTTTAGTTCTGTAAATGAAAAGAAAACCTAAAAGTAACTCCTGACTTTGGAAAGATTTTCTTGTTCTATATCTAAATAACTCGTGACCACTTCATTGCATTTGTGGGTATTCCATTGCTCTTTGGAAGGCATTATTTTCAAATATCGTGTTAAAAAAGTTAAGCGCTATATTTTCTAGCAGTCTTTTTATCTATTTTTAATACTTTCTAATGCATATCGACTAACAAAGTCTGAAACTGGGTAGACAGAGGGAACATTATCGAGAGTTTATAATACTGATATTTTGTTTAATACTTCTCAGTATACTTACCGACGACACTTCTGATAAAGGACATTCTGGAGGACTTTTGAGCCACCATGTGAGAGTATTTCGACCCTCCCTCGGCCCATCCTCCCACTGCCACCATGAATTTGACATTTGGATGAGTTTTCTTCAGAGACGTAAAGTTACTGAATCCACCCTTATCAACGTCCAACTATAGGAAAAAAATGTTTTATAGACCACAACTTGTTCAAATTGTTTTAAAAATATTTTTATGTATTGAAATATTATCAAATATAATAATTCACGTAATTGTGATAACAATATCTGGTATACCTGTTCTTAACTTTATTTCAGCATACAATATTTACGCGTAATATATCTAAATGTTATATAGCAACTAAATTTTATATGAGAACAATGAGCACTGCTATTACTAAAACTTTTATTTTAATATGAATTTCATAATATCCCATATGTATGATAATAATAAAATAGAACATAAGAGAACTCAACGAGTCATAAAAACGTAGTATTTTCGCTGCCGCCAAGGATTACCAACGATGCATTGCATAAGATTAACATTCAAGTAAAGTATTATAACCGTTTTGCTAATATTGTAAGTGTTCAATTTGAACTATAATAAAGAGCATTATTTTTACGAGGAAAGTAATAAAAAAGCATAATAAGTAACAGACTTTATACGTAGACAGGTAATGGTAAGGGCAAACCCCTATTTCTGGAATTGTCAAACTTTGTTATATTATACGCATTAGTACAAAGTTTATGATCTCGTACAATAACGCATTGTGTAACATGATTTATGTGAAGTGACCCCAAGGGTTGGTTTATGAAGAGTTAAACTATGTTTAAACAAGTTTAGTTTCTACTAGCTTAATTATTTTTTTACTTATTTTGATATAAATAAAACAGAGAGCAACGTAATTTTAAGGCACTCCGTTACTTAGGCTTACTTTGTATTGTGCCATGCTTAAGTCTTAACAGAGAGGGAATATTTCATGACTCAGACTTGAAATCGAACCTGAAACTGTCAGAAATTGTACCACTGCACCATGACCGTAGTCAAAATTATTCAAAGACTTCTTATCCCATTAATTTTCAATTTAAAAATGGGCATGGGCGAATATATACAGTGTTTAAATAAAATTAAATGGAATGCTTACTTCAGGATCAATGACAAGGACCTCACTAGATTTTTCAGTAACTCCAATGAAAGAGTAAATGATATGGGTGCACATGTCCACTGGTATGTCTTCAATGCCATATCTACCAACGCCCGGCCGGTAAACCGCCCAATTACTGAAGTAGCATACTATACGCGCTTTGCTGTCCGCTGTTAACAATTTTTATGATTCAGAAATATTTGAGACTGTATATATACAAACTTTATTAAATATTAACATAAATATTATTATGCAACAAAATTTGATGGAAAAATTTATACGATAAAGTACAGATAATATAAGATAATAACATAATAATAGTTTTGCAAATGGATTTGCAATTAAGTAAGATTTCACGTTATTTGATATTAATTCCAGTTTGGTGCCTTCAAGCGATCTTAAGAAAAATGGTCTTGGTGGACGGACACATAGGTAAACTACCTTTAAGGCGCAGTACTTTTAAAATATTTTTTTCTAAAGCTAGATTTGATTTCTCTACGACTAGTGTACCAGAATTCTAAAACAATAATTAATAGTTTTTAATGTATCAAAATCTAAGTATATATCTGTATTGTATAGCTTAAACCTTTTATAATGAGGGTCTATATATATTCAGTATTAAATTACAAATTAATCCTTTGAGCCCTGGCTGAATAAACATAAGTATCGAAATTATGACAAAAGTTATGACATATTCACAATGAAGGAATATTTTCTTTTGTGACGAATGACAGTATTATAATTCATGTTTGTCAGTTTGACATTTCTAAATAACTTGTGACATCTTATTCTCCAGTGACTGCGAAAATACTCTAAGAGAAACAGTAGATAGGTTCTTTGTTATAAAAAAGTGATGTCGTAGGACGATTCAAACCCCCCACTTCTGAACTAACACTTCCTTAATAAATTTAATTTAGTTTCTGACAAGTCCAATAAAGTAAGGTAGAGATCAAACAAAAAAGAATATATGTATATATTTATACTCACATTCAACTGAAGTAAATACAGCCAAGACGGCCAACGTGCATAGTATTACCCGCATTCTGACCTGAAATAAACAATATTGTTGTGAATTGTGTGTTATCAACACTGTTATACACAAAGATTGAGGGTTCGATTCTTGCCAAAGGTAAAATAAGTACAGTAGATATTATTGAACGTAATGTATAATAAAAGTTAATAATAACAAAATAAAAGTTAATAGTAATATAAAAGCTATTTTTATTAACACTTTTTAAGAAATAAAAAGGGCATCTGAAATTTCTAATGCTTGTCATGAGAGTATTTATCACGACGACCGAATAATGTATACAAAGCGGTGTGATTTTTCCAAACAAAGTTTGTCTTTCTAAGAAACTGTTTAAATTCATCTCAATATATCATAATTCAATAAAAAATGAATTGTACATCCCTTTACCTTTCTCTTCTGAAAATATTTCACTACATTAACCTAATACTTTTCGATTTTCTAGTAATCAATCACTTTTAATAGGTACCGTCTTTGTGCAATTTAGGTAAGCCTTAATATTGCCAGATTCTTTATTTTGTGTTTCTCTCAGTCTGGTTACTCAGCATTTTCCTTTCATATCGATAAAAATAGTTTATATTACTTTTTTATTTTTCATTGCTCACTTAATGAGCTTTTATTTTTATTAAAATAACTCCTTTATACTTTTTTTACTTATTAAATTATACCAGGTTGAAAAGAACTCAATGACAGTTTCTTATTTTTTTTCTATTATCAATATTAATTTTATTTACTTCTTATAGATTTTCTTAGAATATTACATAAGCAATATTTTGACTTACTTCGTTAAATTAACAGTACATACATAGGACGCTCACATCATAATTTGTCGAATAGAAACTTAAATACCACAAAAATCTAAATCTAAAATATATAAATAATTTTGTACCTGTATTTCAAAGCCAAAAAGTTATGTATAAATATATGTAAATTTACATATTCAAATTATAATTGTCAATTTTAATTTTATATATAAAAAAGTCAACATAAAATTGTTCTTTCCCCTGACATTTTAGTCCTAATATAACGGACTATGGCATCATCTCGGTAACGGTATACCGGTCCACATAAGTCTACCTACTGACCTGCTCCGACTGTTCTGCATGTATTGTAAGTACAAAACAATAATTATAAGAGATTCATTTATAACTAGTTAAGATGCAAAAATTAATGAATAAGAAATTATAAAAGATGTGAAATGAAATTGTAATACATTATACTTGAAATATAGCACAATGTACTATTTATTAGTGATAAATAAAAATAATTCATATTATAAGTAATTGAGCCTTCCTATAAAAACTTTATTAAAAAATAATAAAAATTATTATTAATATTTGTAAGTACTTATTTATTTTGTTTCGCGGCGTAATTTAGAACGCATGACTCAGTGGTGAGAGCGCCTGCACGATTCGCAGGAGGGCGCGGGTTCGAGTCCCGTTCGAGTTCGAGTACGTTCAAATTTTTATATGTTTTCTTTAAGTATTTTTTCTATCCTCAGTGTGGATTAACACTTTAAAAAATCATAAAAATATCCAAATAGGGATATTTAATATGCATTGCCAAAACATTATATTATATCCAAAAGCGGCAGTTTCAATGGGTAGGGCTTAATATTTTTTATGCTAGAATATACTTAAAAAAATTTCAAATAAAGAAAATATAAAAACATCATTCCTTTTCAACGTGAATATAGAATATAAAGTAAATTTCCATCGTAATAAAAGAAAACTTCATTTACATATAAACCAAATATTTATATGCAAATTATTTTCATATACTCATATTTCATACAAAAACAGTTTTTGTATCCTTACAAAAGCTAACTGGTTCATAGATTAAATTATTATATCCGTTTTAATCCTTACGCATTCACAGTCAAATAAGTCCCGACTTCGCTACAATGGCGTCAATCCTTTTCATTAATCGACCCCATATTTGTTATTTTAAACGTCGAGGATTTTAAATAACTAATATATACCGACGTTTCTTAGTATATAATCAAAGAACTGATTAACCAAAGAATAAAAAATATACTAACATAAAAATAAAAAAAAAGTATTTATAGATAAATTATTAATTTTTAGATAAATATGACCCTTAATTACTAAAAGTATTTACAGCGTAATGTTCCAATAGTTATTTCTTTTTTCTCCATTAGCCGCTTTTCGCGATTCGAGATATTTCGTTGTCTCTCTCGGAATTCAACTTAAAAATGAAAACAGTAAATCTTAATTCATTCCACCTGAGTGGAACCAAACTCTCAACCGTGGCGTTTTCAATCTTACTGAACTTGGTTACTAATTTTTCGGTTATCGATTTCCTTTTTTGTTAGCTTACTACATTCAAAAAATAACAAATTAATCACTTATCACAGAATCTTGAAAACTATCATGAACGAACATAAAATGGCGTGGAGCAACACTAATCCTTCAGATATAAAAATTAAAGTAACTTTGAAATGTATAAGAAATGACTCGCGTTACGAATAACGTTGCAACCCCAGTGATTCTATTTCAAACTGTTTTTTTATATATAGAAATATTATTTAATATAGTATATCTATATTATAGTATATCTATATATGTTTTCTTTGGATAAATTATATAACGTATTACAAAATTCTTAAGAAAGCCGCTAAAAACACTGAGAACATAAAAGAAAACATTATAT
Source organism: Dione vanillae (assembly GCA_037178615.1). Taxonomy (NCBI): domain Eukaryota; kingdom Metazoa; phylum Arthropoda; class Insecta; order Lepidoptera; family Nymphalidae; genus Dione; species Dione vanillae. The sequence goes on along the minus strand of JAZFAU010000224.1, from coordinate 2,701,052 downwards.
CATACACAAAAACATTGTTTCTCGCGCACTAGAAGGTGAAAGCTCTTATAAATATTAGATGGTAGACATTAGGCCTCTAAAGTACCTACGTGTGTAAATTTTAATTACATTAAATGGCATCACGCTCTTTCCTGCATATAGCAGGGCATTTAGAGGGAATGTCACAATAATTCCCTCTTACAGGCGAATTCAAGACACTGGTGGAACTCAGGCGAACTGGCGAAGTGAGAACATGGAAATAATTAATTGTGTATAACGTGTTCCTCCGGCAAATGTTTTTATTTAAAGAAATAAAGAAGATTTTATATAAGGGTTAAGTCATATTTACAATTTCTAAAATATACACTCTTTATAAAACTTGTCTTGTCAAAGAAATAAACCGGTTGAACATCAGTAGAATTTTAAGCATTAAATTCAATCAACAATGCAAATGTATTCAAATAAAGCTTGACTCGCTACGAGTGTTTATCTCGTGCCGTCACAAAATCACCCCGTTATAAAATGCATGATTAATTCTGTTTATATTCTGTACTTGTGCACTAAGTAGAGTAGGAGATGCCAATTAATAGTGTTTAAGGGGCTAGGATGATATATATTTAACATTTATATGTAGCTAGTATGAAAAAAAATTAAAATGAAGTAAACTTATAACCAGGACTTTATCACGAAATATTGAAAACTATAAGATGTATGAATACAAAATTTAACAGATAAGTAGGTTACGAATAGGACATTTTTAATAACAACGGCGTATTTTTCATAATGCAACCTCTGTTATTAAAAAAAATTGATTCAAGTCCAGTAGACAATCTAATCATGAATAAAGTGGGAGTTCAAGTTAAAAAGTCTTTGTGTGTAATTGTAGTAACAATTTGGGAAAATATTCGAAAAACTTCGTGTCGACGTAAGTAAGTGTAGTTGCTAGCACCATTTTATTTATTTATTTATTTATTTTTAGCTTCACGCTTTATCCCGCACATAGCAGGGTAGACAGAGGGAACTGCAGGAACCATACGAACCTAGTGTTAAGACACTCCGTTGCTTTTTTAGTCCCTGCTTTTTTCCGTCCCCGCTTTCCGCCTTTTTCGAGGCATTGTGTGTTGAGTGGCGGAACTCAACGCCGCGCTTTGCCTAGTTGCCAGAGCGAAGAATATGGAAATAGAAAAATCCATCTTCCTCGAGTGGAAATCGAACCCAGAAACCGTCGCGTTTACAGGCAGCCTCTGCGCCACAACGACCCTCATTTATTAAATAAACATTAATAAAAGCGTAAACGAAAAGTCATTGAAAACCTCAATGCTTTGAAGCTGTCTGCGGTTTTAGTACTGTATTGAAGTTGCCAGTGTCGTCATGCCAACTTTAGCTGTACAGAAATATATACTAATCAGAATTATTATATAGGGAATTGGTATAATATTAAGTTTCGTTACCGCTATTGTCAACAAAAAGCGACGTTGAATTTCGCGTCTCAACACGCAATTTTTCTAGAATTGGGCTGAATTTAAATAGCAGAGTATAATTTTACTTAGTTCCTGCCTTCCTATTCTTTTAAGCGGAAAAAAATGTTTTAGCTTTTTAAATTATTCTATTAATATTTTCTTGTAGGATAACTTTCAAACAAAATTGTAAACTATTTCTTATTTACCTCATAAATTATTTAGGAAATAAATAATAAAGTTTTTCCATAATTTTCAAGTAAGTCTATCTTAATATTCAAAATACGCTAAAAGCTTTTCTAGTAATTAATATTTATTAGGGACGTACTTAACAGGTAATAACATTTCGTAAAAATAAATACACCGTAGACATTTAGGAGAAATTGGAACAATATATTATGACTATACCACATTTGTAGTCTTTCCACAAACGCTTGTTAGGTCATTGTCACTGTCCTGTCACCACAAGTCTATAGGAATTCACGTCAGAAGTACTCAGATTGAAATATCGACAAAGCTTTTTGAATTTCAAATAGGTAGTAGTAGTCATAGAACTTAATTTTTTATAAAATAAATAAGCAAGTTTCGCTCTTTTCAAATTTATAAGCCGATTACTTTATTATTTTTTTACCAAGTGGTAATATTGGAACTGTATTTGGAAAAATTATATTCTAACAGCTGGATTACTTAGACGGGCTTAAAACTCGCGAATTCTAATAGCACTATGTTGAAAATTTTATGACCTTCTTTCTTTCTATATATTTGCTTCTGACAAGTGAAAAAGATTGTACAAAATTTAAAAATTTATGTACAAAATTTTTAAATTTTGTACAATTTTCGTTTAATTTTGTGTAATTTTCTTTTCTACATTTTTGAACATTTAACACATGTTGTGAATTGTTAAAATAATTTTTATATTTTATATTTATATATTTGATAAACGAAGTTATTAGTAAACACTAATGTGATATATCATAATTGCACGCTACAGGAACGTACGTGTACACTCCCAAGGTTCTATTGTTATGGGAGGAGCATGGAGTGAATAACAATTGCATGTGAGTTCAACTGTCGATATCCTTTGTTTCTGAGGTCGCTGCTCGAAAGTGAATCTTTGTTGCCACATGACTACTATAAAGTCTAGAATTATATGTCATGCTATATGAAGTAATAATTATAAAGTATATATATTTAAAATTGCATCTATTTTCTATATTATATAAGTTTTAATATTTTATAAAAGACGAAAGTTCGAAACATGACAGTAATGAGCTCGAATTAAATGCATGCATATTAATTATCGGAATAAGTTGATGAAGAACGAAATAATGATTGAGAACCATTTTTAATTTAAAAAGACGGACAATAGATCGAAAAATATTAAAAAATATATAATTATTGCTACTTGGCTGCCACAATTAAACAATTTACACAACTATTCAATTATTAATATTTATATGTATATAAAGTGTTATGAATCAATAATTTTATTAGTTATCACCATAAAATAATTACGATTAATTTGTTTAAATTTTAACATTTTTACGCCACATTCGGTTTTAAATTCGTCGATAAAAGTACCCAGTTAAATAAATATTAAGGTAATGCGTGGCTGTATCGGTTAAACCAATTTGCGTGAAAGGTTAAATTATAATAAATTTTCAGTGGTGTCGCGTTACTTTACTAATGCCAGCGATTAATAATTGAAACGCGAGGGCGCGAACGTACACGGTTATTGCAAGGAGAAAATTTTACATTCTAATTACATACAACATTTCAAGTCTATTTGAAATTTCTTAAGAGAAATGGTGACTATTATTTTTTATGTTTTGCTTTTAGCATCATTAAATATAAACTAGATATGCTACTTTTAATATTTCTTTTACTAAAACTAAATATTTACAAACTAAACCGAAAAAAATATATAGAAGCGCATAACACTATGAACATTGTACTACTAGAAACCGTGTCTTTTGAACTCTAACTCATTTAGCTAAAAAAATTAAAAAAGTAAGCTTTGCTTATTTTGTAAAAAATGATTTTGTCTATATTAAGTAATAGTGGAGGTGTTAAGGCACTCCGTTAAGGTCACTATGCCTGAGCGAGTAATGAAACAAATAGCAGCAGAAATGAACGAGAGTAGAGAATGAATCCAAAATAGTCACGCTTACAATGAAAGACTGTCCTACTGCGCTGCGATGATTTTACGTTTCTTTAAAATACGTCTTCAATAAAATAAAAATACTGATTTATTTTTGTGAAGTTATAATAATTAATATTAAAATATATGATCATATAAATAACAGCATTAAGGTTTTTATGCCAAATTTTATGGAGACAAAGTATAACAGTTTATTAATCACTATTTTAATAATATCGAAGGAAAAATTTGGAATTCAAAAATTTTATTGAATTTTTAAGGAAGTCGTTATAATCCTATCCTAGTTAACATCAATCAATAGAAAATGACATCTGCCATTTAATTTGAACTTGTAATTTTTTTTTAAAGTGGTTTGAACAAGATTTCCGACGTCCTTGACTAAAATTAATTAACGTCTATAGTGTCAATATCGTTCTATATAAAATAAATGACCCGAATCATTTCTAAAAAGATTTCTCTTTTTTATTTAAAATAATGTTACCTTTTTTCCGTAATTTATAATAATGTTTAATGAAATATCATTCATCTTTTATAGAATGATATTTATTTATATGTACTCACTTCAAATGCAAACAATTTATGTTATACCGAAGTAGATAATTAATATTACTAAATAAACTTATTAATGACTATTAGTTTAAGAATATTTATATTTAAAATACTTTTTGATTAATTTGGCATTTTAATATTTAATTTTATCCTTAATATAGTAATTATATTAAAATTAAGAATAGCTCTACGTATTTAAAATACACACTAAAGATATCTAATTCAAAATAATGATTAAAATTATAATATAATATTCCTATAAGCACTTTCACATACGTTCTGAGTCACTTTATTTATTTACAAGAGGCACGTGTACTTAATAATAATCGAGTATTGTATCTAGAGATACTCACGGCTGTCGGCGCGGCGTGTTGCGTGCGATTGCGCCTGCTCTAGGCAGAAGGCTCGGTTTTATGCGCAGGCGCATCTGACGTAGATGCAAAGGGTGTGCGATTTTTTTAATAAGAAGGATATATTCTAAAGTAATACGCTAAGTAATAAGTTTATTTGGTTATACTCATTTTATTTAATTATAGTAAATGAAATACATCATTATATGTTTAAAAATATGCAGCAACAGTTTTTATTGTAAATTATAAGCGTTGAAACACAGTAAAATAAATACAAGTACAAGGAAATGTGTTTTGCACTGGGACATTGCGGAATCTTTCTTAAATCACTAACTGAAACACTTCCCTTATCTTATCTCAAAGAAACCACCTTATCGTAAGTAGGTGGGTATTTCATGTGACATATGCAATATGAATATATCTTATGTGAAATCATTAACTAATTAAACTTAGGAGCACTATACAAAATGCAATGCCCTCGATAATTACAATATATTTGTATACAATTATGTAATAGTAAAGTACTAGTATTGTTTAATTTAGGTATATGTTATTTGTATAGCAAATTTTATTATTTTATGTATTATTACAATGTTATTTATTAAAATTATACGTATTATAAATAAAACAGTATATACACCTATCATCCTGTATGCAAATGATCGATAAATGTATAGCGACAATCCCGAAAACTGCATGGCTGTGATCTGGTCAACTAACGGTCCGCAAACCTGTATGAGCGTATTAACGTTTCTTACAGCCCGCGCCAATATATCCGTACTTAATTTTATCAGGCGCTTGTTTTGTGACACTTAATTGTGTTAAAAATTTGATACTTGATATAAACCAATGAGATTTTATCTGTATTTCAAAAAAATTAAATTATATTATATTGTACTATATTTTACTATATTATATTAATTGTGTTATATTAATTGTCAGTGAATTGTTGATTTTCTTTTCTTTTAGCTTCACACTTTATCCCGCACACGGCAGGGTAGGCAGAGGGAACTGCAGGGACCGTGGGACACACGTGTTGAGACACTCCGTTGCTTATTCCCTGCTTTTTCTCCATCCCCGCTTTCCGCCTTTTTTCGAGGCATTGCGTGTTGAGTGGCGGAGCTCAACGCCGCGCTTTGCCTAGTTTTGCCAGAGCGAAGAAATTGGAAATAGAAAAATCCATCTTCTCCGTCTGGGGATCGAACCCAGAAACCGTCGCGTTACAGGAAGACGTTGCGCCTCTGCGCTACGACGGTTGCTGATTGTTTGTAACTAATATTGAATATTATATACAATATTGTCTATTAAATTGACTAAAAATATACTACCCTACGTAAAGGGGGAGCCGTCTACTGTTAGAGATAACTTAGTTGCACTCAAGTTTTCCATTTTCCAACCAAGATTTGAGATTTTCGTGTTAAGTTGTCGGATTCAACGTCCCGCTTAACCTACCAGAAACTTGTGTTTATAATCATTTTCAAGTACGTACGTTTTACAAAATTTCAAAAGCCTTTCTTTCTACAGGTAATTCACACACGGCTTTTTCCTTTATTTTATTTAAAAAATAAAATACTCCTCACGAATATTTGTTATTCAAGGAAACAATAGGTAGAAGAAGATAAATTTACAGATCAATTTATTCGTAGCTTAGAATTTAAATATGCCGTCGATAACAGTTTTCATTTCGAAGTCAATAAAAATCGTCGCAGAATTTATAGGATTTTGAAAGCTTTATAGTCTTGATTATATCTAACTAAAATATGTACCAAACCCACTTAGTTCAGGTCTCGAAAGTATAACTAGAATCCATCTCACGCAGTTTCTTATCAAATAAAATCATTTTATGAAATTAAGGATCTATATATATTAGACATTTAGCGACTAATGCTAATTTTATTGTTTACTTTATGCGCGAGAAAACGCTAAAAACTAAAACTAGTATAATGACCTAGTGGTGATATTTGTATTCAGCGTTGTTCTCGTTTGTGTGATTTATGATGTGATTTATTAACAAGTTGGTAGTATATTTAATTTCATCTTCACGTTCTTCCTCATAATGTTTGTTGAAGGCGCCACTATGATTTGATATCTAACGTGGAGAGATATTTAAATGGAAAGCTTGCTACTTACTGAATTTTTACTTATTACTTATGAGGAAGTATATTATAAAGCCTTAAACCTGTTTCGTTCTGTATAATCTAAAAACATATTGTTTCTACAAAAATAATTGTAAATTGTACCAGCTGCGAAATTAGTACCACGCGTACTCTAAATATGTCATATGTCATACAAACTCTTATTTTTTTTCCCGTGGTGGACCACGGCCAAAGCTGCAGGTAAAGCTTGTTTAGGACTAAATCACACAGATATTATGTATGTTTTTACAGTTTGCAGATATTAATAACTTAGTAAATATAGAAATAATTAGACTTCTTCTTAAACTAGATGATTTTTTAAAATTTAATAACTATTCCTATTTATAAAGAAAGCTTCATATTCTAATTTTAGTTCTTTAAACTTGCTCGAAAGCTTACGCCAAATTTTAAAATTCTAGCCCATTCAGTCTAGTTCAGTCAGTGCAAATAGTAATTTCAAGCGTTTCCTTCTCTATAGACCTATATATAGTAACTATTATTTATATTTTATTTCAATTTAATAACAGAAATAAAAAGTACTAAAAGGTGAAATTTTTCGTGTTGGGTGGTGGAACTCAAGCACGCTTTGATTTTCAGGAAATGGAAATTAAAAAAGTCATCTCTTCAAGCTATCTCACAACGTCATGCCACAAACTCCTTCTAAACCTATTTTATTTAAAAAAATATTTGTTTTAAATTTAAGATAAGTCTAAGATATATCTATAGCGACCATATGTACAACAGTATATCATTTTTAATACTTCTCATTGCGTTGAGTTTCACTACCCAATAAGCGATTGTGACTAACCTATAAAGAAAAAAATACCGGTTGTCGCTTTAAAACTTCTACCTACATTATTATAGGTATAATTGGCGGTATTGCTCTATTAAGCTACTCTGTTAGTAGCTTTACAATGTTGGCTTAGTCCAACCAATTATCATAGATGTGTAGACCACATTTTTCCCCATGAACTCAACATGTATTTGCCACCCACATATCATAATTACCAGGTATTAAACTGTAACTCTTATCTTACATCTCGACGTCGTATAATTGTTTAATGACATTGGTAATCTCGTCACAAATAACGTAAGGCCTGATAACCTAGTGACATTCAATCAATTAGGTTAATATTTTCATTAGTCATTCTTTGATTTTAAGGTACTGTATTAGAAAACAATAGTAGCTCAGTAGAGCATCAAAAGATAAATCTGTGGCAATTTAAAGATACTATTTCTAAGACAAGCAGGCCTACAATATGGTTATTAATATGGTAGGCAATGCCCTGAGCACTCCAATATTTCTGCTGGTCTTTTATATATTATTTACTTATTTCGGACAAAAAAGAATTATAACAATATTAAACAGTAACGTATGTTGCTTCCTAGGTAGCGTTTTAAAGTTCGAGGTGCGTCTTGACATATATTGATTTTTTAAATTACGATACAGCGTGTTGAATGGCGCAACTCAACGCCGTGCTTTAACATAATATAACAGACTAATCAAAAGTTATTAAAAAATTCATGATTTTTTACAATGTTTTCCAATATACACAATAGAGAAATAAATTAAATGTATATAAAAGAAAATTATTTCATAATATTATATATACATATATATTCTACTTGTACGTCCAACAAACAATATTAGGGAAGAATATTGTCATAATATTATTAATCAGAATATAAACGAAACGTTCATAGTTCTATCTATTTCAAAAATTATCATTGTAAAAAGGTTCGAGTAAACGAGAGCTTACAAAGGATCGCTTATAACGCTAAAAAATTATTTTACCTAAACTGTTAGAGGTTTCGCTGAAGATTTTGCACATTCATATTATGTAAATAAAAAAAAACAGGTGTATTACGTACACGTGTTATATGTATACATTTGATTCCCTTTAAAAAGTACGAACGAGTTTTAATGTTATTGTGAAATACATCACGTATTTATTTACTTTTATCAATATTTATTGACTTGTATATAAGATTTATTTCAATTTCCTTATACAATTTTTAATTCTATTATTAATTGAAATATTGAACATAGTTTAATATATTTTTTTCATTATTTAGTTAATATATTTATATATTAACCTTAAAATTTATTATTGTTTATACCTACACATACAAAACATAATATCTTAGCTGTATCATTAATTGATTCTGATTATTGAAATTACTAAATGTGTCATGACTGCAATGACAAATAAATATTTTATTATCATTTCAATTAAAACAAGCTGTATATTTAGCATGACGTTGTAATTATGGTCGCCTGCATTCAGGATAATATGCGATCATCTCTCATAGAAACTTAGAAAGCTTGTGCTGTGTTAATATTATATAATTAAGCTATCTTAATAAAAAATCTTAAGGAACATTTTGAACGATATAGGTCGCTAAATCACATAGGTGTACTAATCACACACATTTAATTTTTTTTTTCACAAGAAATCATGGTCACCCTGGATGATATTCGGAACCGAACCGGTTGATTGTTCTCGATGTCGTCGAACTAACGGAAGGAAGACGGATCATTCTATGTACGTGTGACACATACGAGATGAACTCAATTGTCCTCTGCCAAGAGGTTTCAGGAACAATTTATGTATTAAAAAAAAAGATGTACAAATTTAAAAATAAACTGGTTAACAAAAGTCAAGTCACGATTAAGGACAATGGATGTGTAGAATCTTATCCGTAATACTGAATGTTTTCAATAAATTATCAAAAACATTATCTATTTTATAAAAAAGACGACTAAACATCCCGTTTTCTTCCCAGTTTACAATTCAATTGCGTCAGTTGCTGTACCAATATACTATGATGAACAATCGCATCAAATATGATTATTATTAAGGCTATCGAATATCGAATTATTATTTGAAAAACTTCCCTGCAGAGATGCTACAACGGAATAAGTCGTAAGAAAAATATAAGAATTTAAATCCGTCATGATGGAGAAGATGGCGTTATTGTCAGAGCGCTTGGTTTCTATGTGGCGATGTTGCAAATCCTGCTGCGCTCAAAATTTCATATGTAAATATTAATAATATATAATGTTTTTCTACACTTAATGTGAGTTACCACTTTAAAAGTCATAAATATAAATGACCATCTGCCTATATGCCATGCAAATATTTCTCTAAGGTATGCTACTAAAATCATGTAATGGAAACACAATATCTACTCGTTACTTATTCAACATGCCATCTGAACTGGATATATAGAAACATAGTATTTCCATTAGAATTAGGCTAATAGTCATTTAAAGCGATAACAAGATACTCTCTAGATGTTTCTGCATAAACGAAATAACACCTGTTTAAAGCTGTTTTAATCACAAATTTATGTTCTATACATTTTAGAAAGCAGTAAATTTCACTGATTTTATTTAAGCCTTAAGTTTTGACCACCGCTGATTTTATTTATTGTTCTTAGTGAGAACAGAGGATTTCTTTTCAGGCCTATGTTTAGCTTATTATCCCAATCATATAGTTGATGTGTCATATAATAAAATCAAATGCCTGTTTATATGACATAAATTAAATAAAAAATATTTGATGAATGTTAAAATATACTCAAAATGTCTGTCTTTTAATTAAAAACTTAATACAATTTAAGCGAAGACGTGTTTAAATAGAATATTACAATAAATTTTTACCAAGCTTCATAAGCAAGGATTATCTATAAAAAATGTTGTTTTAAATGAAACCAACAATTTATTAAGTTTAATAAGAAGAAAGTACCCTTTTGTATTTAAGTAAGATAAGACATCAAAAAATATTAAAAGGATCAAAGCTGTCAAAGTGAGTTCAGTGACCCTTTTAACATCAAAAAATTGTGTAAGCATTTTAACTACCACTTTTGGTAACGGTTTTATCGAAAAAGGGTATGATGCAGGTTAATTTTTTTAAAGTATTTTTATTTAATCTTTATATCGAACTAATAATTTTGCTTTTAACAATTGAATTGAAACGATATGAATAGTAAGTAAAGTTTACACCTATCATTCAATTAGAATTTCTAGTTATTACTTTGAACAAAGGGTAGCGTTTTGACAGAACTCTAAAGAACATTATTATTGCAAAAAACATTATTTATCTCATGATTAAAGTAACATACACAACTGAACAGTTGCTATATTTAATATATAAGGTATCTTTTAGTTGGTTAATTAACACTTTCCAATCAGAAAATTATACTTTCAATAAACAAGCCGAAATTTACTGAAAAATATAAAATGCTTCACATTGTGATGCAGTGGTAAAGCTCTTGACCATGAATGCAACGATTACGGGATCGATACCCACTAATCTCTCCGCACTGCATGAGTAACGTTCTGTCACTCAACATGCAATATTTTGAATTGGGAACGAGAGCGGGGAACAGACTATACTATCTATATACCCAGAATAAATCTTAATGCTGAAAAACCATAGTGTACTAACAAATATTAGACACTCAAATACAATCAACATTGGAAAAACTAAACTATAGATAAGAAGTGAAGAACAAAGAAATATCTTGAGATAATCACTGAAAGTGAGTACAGATTATAAACAGTTTAACAAAGTACATATCATTTTGTTCTTATTGTCATATAATAACTTATAGTTTGCGAATAATCTGTATGTTAAAGGCTATTCCAAATAGTTGACATAAAATGAGTTTAAGGAAAAATGCGTCTGTATCAATAATAACAAAAGGTTTAAATTGGCACAAAACTTGGGAGCTCTTCTTTCTTATAATGTCAAATTATTCTTGCACCATGCACCGGTATGCACTAACTAGGATCCTAAAAAGTCAAGGAGATTCACGAATGCATCTGTAACATTCGCAGGACTCCAAAACTTTGTGATTTTATGTATTTTACGCCAATTATCATTTTGTTGTTCAAATCCAACTACGTATGTTTACAATGAGGTTATACACTATTTCTTTTTAAATTGGCCCCTTAAAAATTTATTACTATGTAAAAAATCTTGTTTTACATTATTTCTTTTATTTTTTTCAATTAGAGAACCGAAATTGGTTAAGCAGATTAGGTTTTAGTGGAACAGCAGATATAAAAAAATATAAAAATTACAGCAGCTGCAGCAGGCAGAAGGAACCTAAGCCAAACTATTATTTTATAAATTAGCCATTAAATGAATTTCCGCCGTGCCTTATCTTGCCAACGTAGAGTTTTATAATTATATATCTAAATTATTAAAAAAAAACCTTATAACATAAAGCAACTCCAAAAACCTATCAATATATTTCGTACACTTTATGTGTACTTATAAAAGCTTCTAGTTTAGTTTTCTCATGGCTGTCTAAACATGTAAAGATTATCGTCTATCAAGCAAATCCCAGGCGATGCCTAAACAGTATTAGAAATAATAAAAAGGTACGTTAAATAAATTGGCCATTTTGGCGCAGTGAAATAATTTTTTATTGTAATCAATAAGTACTTGTTTTAAAACACAAATTAATTGATTATTTTATATAGAAAATTCTTGAAGCCACCCCAACTAAACACGTTGGCCATTTCAGATGCAAAGGAGAACAGAAACGCTGAACAGTTTTTTACACCTGCCTGTAACATACTGTTGCTTGCCAAAGCCTTTTTGCTATATCATTATAAAAATATACTAATTAGATACTTTCAGTAAGTCTTTGTGGATAATTTTCCATTATGACCGTAATTAGTGCTTTTGAAACTTATAAATACACATTAATATATATGCGCAGAGGCGTAAGCGTCTGCTTGTAAGCGCGACGGTTTGAGGATTCGATTCCCACTCGGGGAAGATGGATTTTTCTGTTTCCATTTGCTTCCCTCTGGAAACTAGGCAAAGCGCTGCGTTGAGTTCCGCCACTCAATACGCAATTGCTCAAAAAAGCGGAAAGTAGCGACGGAGAAAGCAGGAACTAAGCAACGGATTGTCTTAACCCTAGGTTCATATGAGTTCCCTCTGCCTACCCTGCAATATGCGGGATAAAGCGTGAAGCTAAAAATTAAAAAAAAATACACCATAATTTAACATAGACTGGTAGCTTTTTTGCAATATTAATATATGGAACATTTTTATGATTTGTAAGTGTTAATTAATACCAAAAATGAAAACTTGAACGCAGCAAGATTGGAACACGTGCCTCTTGCAAACCGTGAAAGTGCTCTGACTTTTGGGTAGCCGAAATTTGTAAAAAAATTCCCTACTATTATATTATGTATGCCAAGTATATTTATTAATTTATTGATCGTCTGGCACACATGAAAAAGACTGTCTGTTAACGTGAAGGTTTGTGAGTTTTTCTCCCATGAAACTATAATAATAAAAAAATAATGAGGAAATGAAATGTTTTAAATTTCTTTACTCCGACAACAAGGGAAAGTGCAGTGTTGATTTTCGCCACACAATGCCTCAAAATACGGAAAGCGTGGACCGGGGTGTTTTAATATTAAGTTCCTATGGTTCCCATGGTTCCTTCTGCCTATCCCATTATCTAACGGATACAGCCTTAAGAAAAATATCATGAAGGTCTTTAATACATTATTCATCAGATGTAAACTCTATTTTTTTAAGAAAAAATAAGATTCATTCTTGTACTTTATTAATTCAAAAAGTTCCTCAATAATTGATCTAAAAACAAACATTATTTATTGTAAGAAAATTCCAAAACGTCGTATTTATTTCATTTTAAGATTATAACATTAAGCATCGATTGAAAATATTAAAAGTAAAATAAAAAACAATATCAATAGTATATCTTTATTAAGATAAATAAGTACATAATTGACAATACAAATAATTAAATAGGATATCTGAAAGGACAGGCTTAAGGCAGAAACTATATCAGTCTATAACTTACTAGGAAAGTAATCATTGTATACCAATTACGTTAAATTCTTTCTTAGGATAGTCAGGGGTAAGGCTTACGTTGTAACAGGCGATGCGAGATACTAAGATGGTTAAAATAATTTATATGGTTTTGGAAAATAAAATATTAATCCCATCGCCTGATAAACGTATGAAGTTGTAAACAAATAGCTTAGTAAGCAAGTCAATATAACACTACAATATATTATATCAAGATAATGTATTTAAAGCTTATATAGGCTAATACAGTCATGTACTAAACTATGTCTAATATTTAAACACTGAAGTAGGCATGTGACATCGAATATAATGTAATGTAATGTAAAGTGGTCTTATGTTCAATATTATATAATAGTATAGTGAGTAATTGTTTTGTTTAGTAATAACGAAACTAGGATCTGTTTCAAAATTTTGTTCTGTTCTGTTCTACGGTAATGGCGTTCTGAGAGTGCCATTTGAGCACAATTCACTTCGCCAATGTCACGTTGTATGGAGAATACACGAAGGAGAATGTTCGGTGAAAAGAGAAAATTAGCTTTACACATTAATAGAATGCATGTAAAAAAGAGATCCAATAATAAATCCATGTTTCAAAATTCTCTTTAAATTAATGAAAAGTCCCTTTTAATTTGACATTTGACAGATTCTCAAGTTGTCAATTTGTTCCCTTTATATGAAAAGGGCAGCAACAAAGCTATCTGTCATTAACGAACAGGTACTAATCTAAATAAACATTGAAACACATCCTAAGTAATTTAATAATAATTTCATGTTGTAAAATTAAATAAGAAATGACCTTAGACCACTTTGACATTTTAATAATTAGCATTTTAAAGAAATCAGGTATATCCTTGATATCACAATAGTAATTCGTTGCTTTCTACAAATATATGAAGCTCGGGCTATATGACCATGTCTAAGGACTCAGACCGAGTGTTAAATTAAAATAATGTTGTACATTTTATACTGGTTTCTTATGGCCATAGCGAAGAAGTTTTTCCTGAAGTCATCTTGATGAATTGCAAGAAATGCCAGAAATAAATGTAAATAAATATATATTTTTTTAATTATTTGATTTAATATAGAATTGAAGTAAACTTTTTTCATTTTCGAAACACAAATTACTTTTAGTTTGCATAAACTTAAATAAAAATTATTTGTTTTCTTGAAACACGTAAAATAAGCACATCCATCAAAATCTCTTCAGTAGTCAAATTATTAAAAGTGTAACATATTATACACTTAGTAAATATATTTTATAAAATATTATAAAGATATAATATAATTTGATAAATATTGGTAATTGGTATATTCATAAGATATTAGGGTATCTACAATTGACCACTATGTGCAACGACAAATATTGTACAAAATAATATTTAAACAATCTTACTTCACTAATATTAGTAATTAAATAAAATCATTGACCCAAACAGATACTAGAAACGAAATACTAAAACGCATTTGTTTAAAATAATATTTAATCTGTGCTTTCTACATTATTAACAGTAGGTATAACATGGCATCTTTATAGTTTAGGCGTCAATAAAAAAATGACTACTAAAACTTCTTTTTTTTATTAAAACTAAATGAAAGTATATATAATATTTACAAATTAAATTTTTGATAAAACTGAAAGCTTACGAAAGTTAGTATCCTTTTTTTACATGTGAAATAATTACAAAACGTTAGTTAGACCATTTTTTACTGACAACCCGAAGTAATCTACGTATTTAATTATATGTATATGTATACATCTACAATAACAATCGAAGGCCCTTTATATAGAAGACTATGATATCAATTGATTATATTTATTATTTTTATATATTATTGGGAACATTTCAACTGGCATTAAAGTTTACAGTTAAATAACCGCTAATTTAACCGTTTCAAAAGAAATCTGCGGCTGCAGGAATGTTTACATTGAGCAAATAAACAAAACTTTTGACTGACACCTACATACATACGCTTAGAATGAAATCATAAAGATTTTTTTAATATATTCGTTACCGAATGAAATTATTACTACAAAACTTTTTACTTAAAAAGCCTATGTAGGTTAAGAAACTGTTTAAAAGCATTCAAAAATAACGTCATGAGTGTTTTTTTACGAATTTTTGAATATTGTAAAATAAAGTCAGATATGAAGTGATATGTTTTGAAGCGAAATCATCTAATTTTTATATTTTTTTTAATATTTTTTTAAATTTTCTCAATCGCTAATAATAATTTTGATGAAAACACTAATTGAGAAATATTATTTAAATTATTCACGTTACTTCATGATATACTCATTTTTTACAATGATAAATTGACATTAAAATAAATGAAAAATATACATTTAATAGTTGTAGATAGTTTTGAACACATCTATGGGAAGAGCAAAGTCATTTTGTATAAAAAAATTGGAAACTGCAAAATATAAAATATAAATCTTACCAAATCCAAACATTATTCGTACTAATATTTGTTCAAATGAGAACGATAAGTTGTTAACTTAATTCCAGCCATTACATTTATGAAAAGGGTTGCAACATAAGAATATTTTAGAAGATATATAAAAAATTCAAAATAATAAATATATACATTTTGGATGATCTCCAAGAATTGAGGACCTGCTATATTAAAAAATATATACAAGTTACAACAAAAATATATGATGGAATTAGATTAAATTATATGTAAATATATAATTATTTCAAAGATCAAGTTAACATCTTATCGCTTATTATATGTAATATTGATTTATGATTTTATGTAAAGAAATTGTCTCTTTGTTGGTAAATCGGCAACTCGACGTCCGGTGACTGATCTTCATAATCATCTGTGTTGTCTCGTAATGGCAGCTCTTCTAATGCTTTAACTGCACATAAAACGCAGCGTTTACCACAAAATTCAATATAGAATACACATTTGTGTAGAAGTTCAAACAATAAATCCAAACGATGCAACTAAATAAAAAAATCAAAAGGTCTACTCACAACAAAATGCAAACAACGAAACCATGCTGCGATACTGAATGAATCTTCGAATGCTTCTAACCGCCATAATACTGACTCTCATATAGTTATGTGATAATTTTGATAAAATGAGTGTTTTTTTTTGGTCGACAATGATGATACTAAGTTGATTTTTTTTTTGGTAAAACTATAGTGCGGCATATTGAAAGTGCTATTTGTGTTTAGTTGTTTCCGCTCGAAGGCCCGTCAGTGTTGGTTCCTGGGATACAAACATCAAGCGAATTATAGTTACATGCGCACACGTGGAGTTTGTTAGTCACTGAAAAATTAGGTATATCAAAGCATTTTCACTGTTTTAAATGAATATTATGGAAAACTTAGTTGAAGTGTTAATAAAATAAAATTTAAATCCTGCAAAATATTTTGATGATTTGGTGGTTTTTTTATTTTCTATTAAATAAAATTGGATATATTGAAATATCGTAACATATTTTAAACAAAATAAACCATGCATATGTTCAAACATGCCAATATAGAAAATTTGTTATCAATATTCAATGCTTTGATAGATCTCGAAACACAAAACTGGCAAAATCATAAAACAAAAACAAATTAATTAGGGATAGGTAGTACACACGTAACACTTCTACAGTGTAGTTAAATATCACATAGCAAAGTACGGCCGTACGTTTGATGTAAATAATATGTAATGCGTATGCAACGCTTAATGGTTATTTAATTACATTTTAAGCAATTAACTTTATATTCTAATTTCTGAAGGATAATGTTAAAAGGCAAAATATTTATTATTTGAAATATTACAAATTGTGACTGACAAAACGAAGAGGGCGAAACAGCAATCCTTCTCCTAATTTTAAAATGTTCTAAACATAAAAGGAAAATTAGTGCTAAGACTCCGTTTCCCACTTTCCGCTGAAATTTTGAGACTTTATGTGTTGAGAGTCGAAATTCAATTCTGTGTTGTTTATTCAGCAAAAAATTGAAAATAATAAATTTCCCAATATAATAATAATTATAATTCTTTATTTTTTTAGATATCTTTAACAACAATGAAAGACAATAATGTCATACCAAATTATTAGTTGTGTTTTCTGTATGATATTAATAATTATTTCTTTTAAATATTTTTTATAGTACAAGATTTAATCAATGATATGGTTTATTGAGTGTAGCAACAGTTACATTCTTTATATGGTTAGATTTTATCAGTTTTATTAGTTAACGCTTTAGCAATAGACATTTTATTACTTGCTACGGCCACAGCATACGTAATTGCAAAGGATCTTAGTATATTTTTATATTTTCTCATACAAATAAAAATATATAACGTTAAATCCGCCAGCATATCGAATACTTCAATCATTCTATTACAGTATTTGAACTATGTAGAAATTTACACATAATATTAGTTTATGATGTGACAAAAGTTATGTCGAGTATGCAGCTCATGGTGAGGCTCCCGCATATAATAATACATTTACTTAATGTACAATCTAGAAACTATTTTTATTATTTAGATCATTGAATTTTTTATTACATACTGACAGATAGATTTATTATTATTATTGTTAAATAAATATATATTTTACAGTGTTGTCATAATATACGTGTACTTTTATTAATATTAATTTAATTCATTCATAATATTTAAAATATTAGTATTTCTTATGGAATAGATATATATATATATATATATATATATATATATATATATATATATATATATATATATATATATATATATATATATATATATATATATATATATATATATATATATATATATATATATATATATATATATATATATATATATATATATATATATATATATATATATATATATATATATATATATATATATATATAGTAGGAGTAGATATATGTACAATTACATCTTTGTAAATGATATATTTACAAATATGTAATTTTTAATAACTTTCAATATATATGACTATTAGTAATATTTCAAAATATTAAATTATAATACAATATCTATATAGATATTTTTACTATTGTGCCTTTTAATGTAACATCAAACGTTATCAGAAATTAAAAATTCGGCTACAAGAATATACAACTTCATTTAATGAATCCTCATGAACCATTAAGCACAGCAATCAAAACCAGCGTAACTATATAAGCGGGGCTCTCACCGGCTATAATTTTGCTCATCTCGGTGACCTGCTTGGCGAGGATCTGGTTCATTTGCAGCAAATGTTCCCGCTGCTTCTTCTCTTCGCCGTCCGGGCTCTAGTGTAACAACGCTTATGTACATTCGAAGCGTCTATTCGAAGCGGTGTTCGCGCATTTTGATGATATTTTTGATTTTTATTGACATAATCATTATTTAAATCATTAAAATATCAAAACTATAAATAATTAAGCTGTATCAAAAATACCATCGTAACTTTCTTTTAGCAAAGTTGCAAACACATTATCTATTGACTGTGTATACAGTATTAACAACTAGTAATAATAGAGCGTTGAAGTATTATATGATATGAATAAGTAGAGTCCATGCAAAATGAAACATTCAGAACAATAAAAGCTGAGCTATGCACGATGCATGTTACTGTAAATGGAATATGTACTTTTTTAAATCTTCTATAATAAATAATCACCTATTATATATATTACACTGCTCTTAACTACAGTTAACTACCTAAAATAATATTTTTTGAAAAGAATTTTACAAAGGCGTTATTAATTTCTAATTGATTCTTCAAATCATTGACTTTGTAGGCTTATTGATGTTTTTGGTTTAGTTTGGCAAATTATAGTGTATATCTTATTTAATATAGAATATATTATTATTATTACAACATATTACTATTGTTATTAACATAATATATTATAAATATTATAAAACAAACTTTATTTCATTTAAATAGACATATTCCATGAACGTATTCTTTTATTTATCAATGAAAAAGCTTTTACATGAATAAATATATGAAATGGGTTTAATAATTTCTACAAGATGGATTAGACAGTTGCTTTGAGAGGATTGTGTTATAATGATAATAGTTTTATTAATTACATGTTTATTAGAAAAGATTGTTGTACGATGAAAATGAGTATTTTAAGACTTGACGTGCAAATGATTTGATTCGATTTATAATTTTAGTATAAAACTGCATGATGTGGAGGTTATTTTGTATTATAATGTTCAACGTTGAACTAACCTTACTGGGATCAGATGAAGAGCTGGTCAGCATTTTCTTTATGGATTCCACTTTTTCCTGGCGTTTCTGCTGTTCTTCCGGTGAAAGTTCTGGGGGCTGCTTAGGAAAATAATAGATGTTTAAATTTATATACGTATATGATTTATGTTCTTTATGTACTTTAGGAGAGGAGGTGAATTACGCTTTTGTGCTAATATGCGATAGAAATTGGAGTAGTTGCTTCTGATGGCAAGAATTAACACATGTATGCTAAGGCCCTGCTTAAATGTGCTTCGCGAGTAATTAAAAAACCACAACGAAACTTTACAAAGCACGTTAAAGCCCACCTAATTTAAAACTTAGACTAAAACATATACAAGATTTGTCGACGCCAGATACTGTAAAGGTTGTCTTTACGCTTTTTCACGCTTTATCCCGCACACGTCAGGGTAGGCAGAGGGATCTGCAGGAATTCATAGAAACCAAGTGTTACATCACTCTGTCGCTTAGTCCCTGCTTTCCGCCTTTTTCGAGGTATTGTGTGTCGAGTGGCGAAACTCAATGTCTTTGCCTAGTTTCCAGAGCTAAGAAAATGAAAATAGAAAAATCCATTTCCCTCACGGGAATCGAACAACCCGTCGCGTTTACACCTCACCTTCTCGGGGATGTATCTCTCGGGGATGACGATCTTGTCGGGCGCGGCCAGCAGCTGGTCGATGGAGTCGGGGCGGCGCACGCGGCGCGGCGGCGCCTGCGCGCTGCGCACCACGTCGGGCGCGGCGCCGCGCAGCGCGCGCTCCAGGTCCGCGTCGTCCAGCGACCGCCCCGCCGTGCCCGCCGTCTGCTGGACGGGTATAACAATATTACACTTTTATTGTATTACTGAGGAGTTTGTTTGAGGTGGGTCTCGAAGTAGCTGGGTTGAATCGAATGATTTGTGTTGTGTTTGGATAGTTTAGTGGGGAAGTTTCATGGAATATGTTGTATGTTGTATGAAAAGTTTGATTTCTATTTGAGGCACCTTTACTCTTCTTCTTTATCGTAAAAAATATGCTTATAAAATAGGCTAATAAAATATAGTTTGTATTTATATTATATCGGAGAATCAATTTAATTTCTACTTGAACATACAAAGACGTGACTATACACCGATAACGTAGCCTTTTATAAATTAAAATTAATAAAAAAAAATACAAATATATAATTGGATAAATTTAATAAAGCGCACGATAACTTACATCTTGATTGTACCCGTCTTTAGGCAACTCATTGAGAGTTTTAGCACTTAAATGATGAGGCGCGGTGTTGTGCCTCCTCTTCTCTCGCGGCACTTGGCGGCGATGCATCGAGCCGTTGTCGTTCATCTCAGTCACGATCTGTTTCGCAGCCTCACTTTTGAATATGGGCGATAGCTCCATGTTCGATCTCGTCAAACTTATAATGCTGCTTGTTTTCGACATATTGGTTAAAGTTCTAGAACTGTCTGTAGGACTGGTCATGTATTGATTTGAGAGGCTTCTCTCGTGCTTGTAGTTTCTGTTGTAACTACTGCTCAGTGACGATATGTCACGTGAGTAGTCGTAGTTAGAGAGAGATGGGCTCGATGGATATTTAGGACTTTCCAGATTTCTCTCTTGTCTGTAATCATTTTGTTTATAATAATCTTCGTATTTATAATCTGTGCGCGGTAGAGACGATGCTCTATAGTTATTAATGGGTTGCACTAGTTCCTCTTCTAGAAACTGGTCTAAATTAGCGGTAATGTTGGTTGACCAATCGGACATCGGCTGTAAGGAACGCTCTCGGTCCCGCTGACGTCGCTCGCTCTCTCGTTTAACGATACGAACTGTTTTTATCTCCTGCTTTTCAACGTTTGATAGATTACCTGAAGATAGTACAGTAATCGTTAGACAATAATATAGTAGTAGTTTGATTATTCTAATTAATCATATTTTTATTTATCGGCAACGGTTTGTGAAATAGCTGCCATAATAAAGATGAGAGAGCAGTAATTTAAATTGATTTTAAGCTATTTACATAACTAATTTAACATTTATCTATATCTTCTCAAACGTTCGAATAAAATGCTCTGAAATTGACAAGTCCATAATGTAATATTTTCCAAATAGTAATATTTATTTGATAAATATTACATAATATTAAATTTGGCTTTAGTAAATAATAATAATGTTTATAAACTGTAAACGTGACGGTTTGTAGGTTCGATTGCCATTTGAGGAAGATGGACTTTTTGACGTGACAACGTCTTAAATTAGGTTGTGCGGCTCGGAGTCAAATATGAAAATGGTAACGTAACGATGTGTCAACTGTCACCGAACTATGATCGGTCCGCCACGCGTATCACTTGACACATGTACAATGTTTTAGTAAACAAAATATATTTTCTATAGTTAAAATTTGTGCAATTTATACTATAATTATTATTCATATCAATAAATATTCTACCGAGAAAAAGACGTTGTCACGTAAAATTTTCGCCCGTAAAACCCACTTTACAGGCAACCATTTTTTTTATTTCCGTTTTCTTCGCTCTGGAAACTAGGCAAAGCGCGGCGTTGAGCCTCGAAAAAGGCGGAAAGCAGAGACGAAGAAAGTAGGGACGGAGAAAGCAGGGACTAAGCAACAGAGTGTCTTAACACTAGGTTCCTATAGTTCCTGCATTTCCCTCTGCCTACCCTGCCACGTGCGAGGTAAAGCGTGAAGACGTATATATACCAAAGCCAGTAGTGTGCGCGTCGTCGACGTCTGCGGACGTGTCCACGTACAGCGGCGCCTCCAGCGCGTCCAGCGCATGCGCCGTCGTGCGCCCCGTGTCCAGGTTGGTCTCGTGCCAAGCCGTAGTCGGCCGGCGCTTGCCTACACGAAAGGAAATCATTAGAAATAACAATTTAATTACAATAATAATAAATATACAGAGCTAAAGGAAGTAATCATTAGAATCTGGAAAATTAACAAAATACATATTGTACCATTGGTGTTGTTAACAGAGATGTTGTAAAATTTTTACAGCAAGCCCTCAAAGTAATAGATTTGCCCCATAAAAAATCTAATATACCATGCAGAAATGTGCCATTTTAAACACTTGCAGAATTGTCAGAGAGCTTATACAAGATGACACCGATTTTACTTAACATTCAATTTAGTGGAGTACTCGGCTAAGGCTAAAAGTTTTGTAAATCTAAAAGTTATTAGCTACAAGAAAAGATCAAAAATAATTATAATAATAGATTAACATATACTAATTTGACACATTGTCTAATAATGCAACAATTTAGGAGATCGATTCCTACAAGTGAATAATGGGAAACGGCGTGTCTATAACATTTTGTCTATACAAGTAACAATAAGGTGAAGGTTGAAAATGTATGTAAAATTAGTTGCCTATTCTACCACTAGCAAACATCACTCAGTGTACAGGTAAATATGAGGTAAAGATAAAGTTATAAATTCTAGGTACAGTTAATTTACCATACCGCAGTGGCACAGCCTAAAACGTAGAAGTCTAAAATAATAAATCTTCATATGGAATTTTTCAAAATTACTAAGTAATTCTCCCTGAATTACTAATTTTAAAAGTTACAAACAACTCAGACGGTGTTTGATCATTGGTCATTTAAGTAGAGTTTGTATGTATAATAAATTAAAATTATATGTTAAATGTATCGATAATATTATATAACCTTACCAGGCATGGAATCGTGCGTGGTCTGCAGCACGTGCGACTGCTGCGTGAGGTGTCTCACGGCGCGGCTCAGTTCTTGTCTCTGCAGCTGCAGCGCTGACACCAAGTGCTGGACCCGAGATACCTTCTGGATGGAAAAATGTTAAAAAAAAATATTATAAGCTATATTGATTTACTAACTATAGTAACTACTAAGTTAATTGAGTGTTTATAGAAATAGATTTAGTCTCTTCTTGATATGTAATATGATATGGAAATTTTTGCAATCAGAAAGAAGACGTTCTATCTGCATAGTAATACAAATTAATTAAGCTTATTAGCTACCTTCGCCATTGTCTACCAAATAATATACTTAAGTTGCTGTATTCTCCATATAGATAGAGAAACAATAATCTAACAATCAAGACAATCTATCCTGCTAAATTAGAGAAATATGTACGTATATGTATAGATGTCAAAAATACTTTACACATATTCCATATAATACATGGAATATATTATGCTAGTGCATAGTACGCACCGTCCTCCAGCTCGGCGGTGGGGTGCGCGTGCGCAGGCGCGGGCGCAGCTCGCTGCGCTCTCAGCGCGCGCCGCAAGTGATGCAGCTCGCGCTCCAAGCGGGCGTTGTCTGCTACGGTTTGCTCTAATTTCTGGTTTAAATGTATATTTTTTATAGAAACCAATGTATATAGTACAATTTACGTAACAAGTTTAGTACAGACAAATCGATTTATTCAAAACTTTATACCGAACTGTTGAAATTACAAAGTTATTTCGAGATATTGTAACTTTCACATATCCGAAGGTAATCTTCTGATGATATTTAACTTTTTATATAACTTTTACTTTTTATTAAAATATATCTATAATATATACACACTTTATTCTCTTATATTTGCCAAAGCTATATCCCATAGTGTAATTAACACTCATTTACTTTAAACAAAATATCAATGTAAGCAGATGTGTATACGAAACTAAAGAGCCATTGTTTTGGGAGTTGGGGATAATATTAAGCAAATAGGTAAAATGTACATTTGTTTGTAGTAGTTATTTGGATGTAATATTATTAATAAAGTATTTATTTCACACTATACAAACAAAAAAGTTAACATAAAAGGAATGTTAGCGTAAAACAATTAAAAGGGACAACAGTGAATACACAAATAGAGGATGGATAATAATAAAAAGTGCATTGTATAGATGAAAACCTTATAAACCTTAGAATTGTGCGCCAACATGGCGTGCACGCGCGCCAGCTCCGCCTCCAGCCCCGACGACGGCGGCTTCACACTGTCCAACTTGCTGCGTACACCTAGAATTTTTATTTTTATACAATTTCACGCATTTTTACGTACAGGCTAGGCAAAGAGGAGTCGTAACAGAAGTAGTGTCTCATCACTAAGTTTACCTAAATTAAATGTTTAGCTGTGGAACTTAATGTTACAAGGTTGTGTTGTCGTCACTTAGTAGAGAATAAAATTTGTATAGAGAATATATAGTCATTTGTTTAGAAAACATAACGTCATTCATTTTTTTCTTTCGTTCGTTCGTTCTTTCATTGTAAATGTTTTTGGGTCTATGCCCTACTACAAGGGAAATATCATTAGATGGGTATTTTTAAATATCAATTATATTCAAGCTGCACAACAATTATGCTCTCACCCAAATCAAAGAAATATAGATGTTCATAAAAATACTTTCACTTACCAGTAAGTAACGAATCAATAGCATCCTTGTCCGTCTTCAGTCCTTGCAGTATAGCGGCCTCGTCCGCCAGTTCCTGTTCCAAGGCCCACAGCTCGGCGACACGAATTCTTGCCGCCTCCGTCTCCAGTGGTTTCCCCGCCGCTGCGCTTTCGATCCACCTGTAGAATTAAATTATTTTATTTTTATTGTGTAGTACACTCCGTTTCCTAGTCTTGTTGTTTGGTATGAACTCAATATAAAAATATGTAATTTTTTCAAGTGTTGATCAAATTTATAAACCACGTTTGCAGTTGACTGTTGTCCTGTTGCTTAAGAGTAACATGTAGAAACTCGTGATAAATAATACTGACCTATTCATTTAATAATCACATAAACATATATTTTTTATGACAAGGGAGTAATCTATCGTGGCAATGTTTGGATTTAAAATATTGAACCTAATATGTGTAGTTTAAATATTTGGTTATGAGAATGTGTCTTTATTTTACATATATCCCCCGGTCTCGAGATTGATGGAATCTACATATATAACGAAATAAAACTATTTTTGTACATATCTTGCTAAATACAATCCATGCATAAATAAAATAAAGAAGAATATAACGAAAAAGCTGTAAGAGTTCTTAAAAATATTGATTTAAAATCATTCATCTTACCTTTGTTTTTCTATTGCATGCTCCGCTAGAACTTTCTGTCTAAGCCGTTGATTCCTTTCCAATCTCTCAATAGTTGATCCAGGTCTGTTATACAGGGAACCTAACTTCACCATATTATCGACAAGCTGCACTAAAGGTTTACTCTTCTCGTACTGGCTTTCCAGTTCCATCAAATGCATTTTCAACTGTTCTAGACGTTGCAAGCTCTCTTCGCGTTCCATGGCTTTAAGTGAACTGAGACAATCCTGTAATTAAGTAGGAAGTTTCAAAATATGTAAATTATTGGGCATTTTATACAACACGTCATTATAAAGAACATAGGATTAGTTATAATTAATTTCCTTTTTTTATTACCTCGCCATAAACAAAAAAATATTAATAAATTAAAGCATTCAAACGTCAGGAGTGAACAAAATAACATTATTATAAAACATTACAAATGCACCATTAATAAACCCGACATATCTTTCATCAAAAGCAAAAACCAATTAAAAATAACAAAATAAAATAATAAAACAAAAAGCGAGGAAGCACCTTAATACTATTTATTTGGGCACAGCATGTTTCAATAGAACGGTGTGTCACCGCATGTCGCCGTCTTAACTGTATCAAGAGTAGAACTAGTTCTTCGTGGCTTCTTCCTAAAAGCTCTCCGGCGGTAGGTATTTCCCCGAATTCTTTAATTTGAACTTCCTTTTGCTATTACAAAGAACAATGCAAAACAAAACAATAAAGCATAATTTCTAGAACGTTCACAAAAAAAACAGCATGTAGGGATTTTTTACGCTAATTAATTTATAATTTATTTCATAATGTAAATTATAATAAAAAATATCATGCTTTTATAATAGATGCTTCTTTTGGACCAGATGCTTACCAAGTCGTCATTTTCAGTGTTTCTCCGGACTCTAGGACTAACAGCCCTAATAGGTTGCTGAGTTCTTGGCGGTGATCGAATAGTAGTCCAAGAATCCTCGGCCCCTATCACGTTTAACTAAAAACAAACGTCATTGAGGTATAAAATTATTGAATGTTATTAAGCATAGATTTAAGCCTCAAGTATAATTTTTATATTAGATCAAAATTTAACCTTAAAATATAATGTTATGAGTAAATTACTTATCTTATTAAATACAAGATGGTAAAAATATTTGTATGTGTAATATTTTGTACCATCAATAAGGACTTCTTAGACGAACAACTATTTTATTAGATAGTAAACAGATAGTAATTTATATTTTTCACTATTGGACGGCTGTGCACCGGTAAAGCCTCAAAATCATTTTAATTTTTATTGCTCGGGTAACTAGACAAAGTGCAGCGCTCATTCCTCTACTTAGTATACAACGCCTGGAAAGACGGAAAATGTAGGGCGATATGTCTTAACACTAGTTTCTTTGCCTACTTGAAACTGTTAATTTTTTTATTAACAACTTACGTTTTGCTGAGATGTTGTAATTTGTTGCGAGCCATACTGGTCACTTGGGGGTTTCTCTTCAACCCATCTTACTCTAGGGCTTACAGCTCTAACTGGAATATTGCCATCTCTATTAGTTCTCCCGATAGATGTGTTACTTCCTAGGAAAGCTTTCTTTGACAATGATTGTTGAATTTGATTATTATTATTATTAGTATGACCTGGTTCTATATTTGCGCCTGACATCGTCATAGAAGCTGTAAGACACAAAATGATATTTTAGAATATAATAAAGATATCATCATATTAAAAATGTTCTTCTAAAAATATAGATGGAGAAAACAGGATAAAGTGTTTATTTTTACATATTAGTATATTTTTCATATTTACAGTTAATAAAACACAGATAATGTTATGAGTTTTGCATGCTTAGTGTTCAATACACCTTATCGTGTTTAGCCCATCCTTTCAATAAAATATACATAGATAAATATCCACATGAAATGCAAAATTATTTACATATTTGACTTTGCCTTTTGCGGTAATCATAGTTGAAATGGAACTTACATAACGTATCTTACAGGATCTTATCGCTATAGGATACCTTCTTTGCTTCTATCAGTTCCATTGTCCATATTACTCGAGCCCATACTATGAACTACCCCCCGCACACGCCCCACTTCACCTTTCATTAAACCACTCGACATTAGATCCCACTGTCTAAGATTTTCCCTATCTATTTCAAACTGACGTCTGTTACTTAGTTGATTACTACATTGCTTATTTCCCAATTCACTAGGATTTTGTACAGAATTTAAAGCTAATTGTTCGTAAACTCCTTCATCACAACGTCCCGTCGAAATTTCTGAGTCTTCGACTAGACTAACATAAACATCATCTTCATCTTTCTCTTCATTCACAGTTACCTTTTGTCGTTGACCTTCGCTACTTTGCTTTTGAATTTGACCCTGTATATCACAATTTACATATGTTGCGCTCGGTCGTTTTATGCGTTTTATACTATTCATGGTAGATGAACTTGGATAAGTTTTGTCTAAAACTGAATTTCTTATAGGCACAGTATCTAAATCATCCATAGACCTTGCATGTCTATGTGACACTCGTCTTAAGTTATCCCGCCACAAATTATCTTCATCCCAATGTTTTTCTCCGTGATACATAACATTTTCATAAGTGCCTGTTTCTGCTTCAGCATCGTAATATACGGTGTTTGATGAATTTTCGCTACAGTGTGATGACATACTCCCTGAAGACATTTTAACGTTATTTACATGAATACCATTTGGATTCGTTATACTTAAATCTGACGAAGATGTTTGATCGTAATTTTTGTTTTTCATATTTTTCTTACAACTAAGACTAGAAATTAAATTCATAGAGTCAGGTATTTTGGAAGTTTTGCTGCAAGTCGATTCGTAAATATTTTTCATATCTATATCAGGATTTTTTTCAACAGCGCTTAAAAATTCCACAGAAACACTTCTGGCAGAGGCTGCTAAGTCATATGATTGATCAGAAGTTAGCACGTGGTTGCTTCTTATTGGATTATGTATGTGAGAAATTTCATTCTTTTTGCTCATTGGCCCTCTACGTCTCTGATTATTTAATTTTCGATGTTTATTAGTATTTTTTAAATAGTGTGAAATAGGAAGAACATTTATGTGTTCTTGAGAAGAAAGATCTGAATAGTAATAAGGTGCACTATGCTCTGTAGAACTTTCTCTACTGTGAAAACCTGTAGTTGTAGAAGAGCCTGCTGTTTCATTGTCATGTTTTAAAGCTACCTTTTCTGAATCAAATTCTTTTATTTTATCGGTTTGCACATTATTATTTAGATTTTTTCTTATCATAGTATCACCATTATATTCTTTGCGGTAGTATGAAATTGGAGAAAATGGTAATCCGTTAGAACTACATGAACTTTGAGATCCCATATAGTCAAAACTGTTGTCATAATTATATTTACTATGAAAGCTTAAAGCATTTCTTTCTTCATCTGACACACCAGCAAAATTTTGGGCAACTGGCGTACTTGAAGATCGCTTATGTACATCTATTTTACCATCATATTTAGAGTCGCTTTGCTTATGTAAAACGTTACTATTAGTGCTTGCTCTATGCCGCCTAGTAAAACCGCCTTTTAATTTAACCTCACTGGTGCTAGCTTCTAGGTCATTTAAATAAGTATCTAAAGGAATATTTGGAGCTATATCACTTAACGTAATATTTTCAACTTCATTAACTTCAAATATTGAGTCATCCGAAAGCGGCCTTCTTTTGATTAGATTTTCAAAACTGGTAATTTCGTAAGGATGTCGCAAATCAATCATAGAGTCAGATTCAAGCAAACTAGTGACTTCAGAAATATTTGATGGTGCTGTTTCAAATTTACTGCTTACATCTGATTCCAATGATAATCTAGACGATGCTTTATCTGCATTATAACTTCTAAGTGAATCCGTATCAACACCGCTACTATTTTGTTGATCATTAGTAATACTACTTAAAAAAGTATTAGGCCGGTCAGTAGCTT
This sequence comes from Dione vanillae, assembly GCA_037178615.1. Classification (NCBI taxonomy): domain Eukaryota; kingdom Metazoa; phylum Arthropoda; class Insecta; order Lepidoptera; family Nymphalidae; genus Dione; species Dione vanillae. The sequence continues at coordinate 2,671,361 of JAZFAU010000224.1, read as the reverse complement.
TACTTCTGTCATTTGTCAAACTTGCTCTACTACTACGTACTTTTTCACCCCTTGTTAGTGTATCGTGAATTGAAGTTCTGCTGCCGTATATCATTAAAGACGTAGTTCTCTTTTTCATTTTATTCAGTTTTTGACTTTCACTCGTTAACATTTTGATTATTGAATTATCTTGAGATATATCAGATTTATCTAGTTTATCCAGTATATATTTTGAAAACTCTTCGTCTAGTATATCATTAAATGGAGGTGATGAATTAGGTACAGGTGGAGGTGGTAAAATATCACTATCAGAGCTGTCTTGTCTCTCCAACATAGGGTTACTACCACCAAGGTAATAAGATGCTGGTCTAAAAGTATCAGAAATACTGAATCTGCAAAACGGTGCATCCAACGATAACTCCGTATTATCTTCCTCTAAATCAGATGAATCCAGTTTATCTTTTATATTTTTTTCACCTTTAGAATTTCTTTTCAACGTTTGATCTTTTGTATCAGCAAAATTTGAAGCTGTATCTTGTGGCGTGCTAGATTTGGTAGATTCTTCTATGTTAGATTTTTGTGATATTACATTACACAGTTCCATGTAAACTGGCTCTGGTTTAATATCATTTACACAAACTATTTCATAAGTCTGCATATCATCTTCTTCTGTTCCCAAATTCATTTCAACATATGGATTATCTTCATAATGAAATGGCATAGATTGATTAAAAACACTTATATTTTCTAGAATCGTCTTATGTGCAGGCTCAATAGTAGATACTTTTCTCGGGCTCATTGGTAAATAATGATCTTCCCCTAAAGACACTGCAATAGGTGGTGTTTCAGATTTTTTAATTGATTTTTCTTGCATGTTGGTGAAATCGGTGACGGTATTTTGCTTTGTGGTAATATTTTCATCATAATTATCTATTTCGGTATCTGATGCTAATAAGACTTCATCTAAATCATTATCAGTATATTCAATTTGAGTTTCTGATTCAGCTTCACTGTCTTGAGTTTCATAATCTTCGTGTTCACTTAGAATAGATTCATTAGCTATGCAAATATGGTTTTCTAGTACTTCTTGCGTTGATGTCGAGATAGTTAGATCTTTGTCTCTTTCACTATCTATTATATGGTCACTTTCATTATCACCATCATCAGTGATCAATTTTGGGAGCGTAATCGTGCAAATGATATTTTCATACGCGTTATCTGCAGATGAATCAATGATAGATTCCGTAATACAATTTTGTTCTGCGTGAGAATTTGAGTTAAGCGTGTGCGGAGTAAGTTCAGTAATAGGACCTGTGATATTAATGCTAGGGGACCTTCCTGCCTGCAATCCCGTTTTTTGCAGATCAGTGCCCGATGTTTCTTCTGGGGTGCAAAAGCGAAACCATAGTTTTATTAAAACGAACCATAACAGAAAAAATATGATTTCAGTTGGTGATGTGATTGTTAGTAATATTAAATTTCATTATATTATCATAGTTAAAATACTACTACAAATACAACACCAATATCGATAGCCCACCACCATAACTAAACTAATTGGATATTTTGTTAGTCAATGTCCCAACAGGCAGGAAGGTACCTTTCCTTGAAGCGGAATCATCATATTATAATATTGCAATTGGCTCAGTGTAAATTAAATATTTATTTATGTATATAACGTCTTAAGATATATTAAAAATATATGTAAATATATTAAGTGATTACGAGGCATTTATATACTTCTATAATATATATTGAAATGATTTAAAAGTATGATACCCAATAAAAATATATTAGTAACAACTTTATAGTATAGTACCAAAATATTTGTATTTTAACATGTTTTATATAAATCTAAATTTTTGATACAAATAAATATATGTTTACATTACTTCTATTAAAATAGAAATCATGCATCAACTTATGAAATATATACATGCTTACTTTGAAAATTATGTACGGTAGGAATTATATTTATTTCATGCAATTTTTTGTTCTACTAATGAATAAAAAAGTGGCTTGCGAAGTACCTTCATCATCTGATGAATAACTGTTATAAGAAGCGTTTTTATATGTCTTAGGTTTATATTGTTCTGATCTTAACGACTGTCGGCTTTGATTTAAAGATCTCGCTAGGGAAATTGTAGCCGGAGTACTTTTTCTTGTAAGTGGCGATTGTAACATTCGCTGCTTCCACTCTATAAGCCGCTTCATAGATTCTTCTCTCTATAAAATTATATGAAACAAATTATAGAACCTTAATAATTATTATTCATTTAATCTAATCCTAATAACTAATTTTGAATTGAGTTTATTTCTTAGGCATACCTGTTGCACTTTTTTTTCTCCATCTCTCTCTGTAGAAGGCAGTCTTGCACTCGCAGATCTCATAAAACTGTCACTTGGATCATACTTCTCCTTAACTAAAGCACTTACGTTAGAACTATCACTCATGACACTGCCACTTCTATTCATATAATCCTTTTGATGATCTTCCTTTTCTTTTAATGTCCAGTTAGAGTTCATTCCCTCTAGATCGCTATACTTAGAATTATAGCTAACATTGTCACGTGCATTTCTATTGACAGTAAACTCTGTTTCATAATTATTGTTTATCGTTTGCGAGTAAGGAGAATGTAGTTGCTTTTCAGCTAGCCCACTAGCATACTTTTCCAATGGTATTTGTATATTTCTAGGTCCTAAGCCTTGTTGTTGTAAATATTGTGCCGATTGTCGCATTTTTTGTGCATAACTTTCCTCTGAGTAATATTTATCAGAGCTAGGATCGTAATACGAATTTATATCTAAGCTGGATTTCGGTCGTTTAGGTTGCTTAGTTTCGTAAGTATGGGTTGTTTTACTATTATTTATTTCGTTTTTAGATTCATATTCTAAGAAATCAGCACTGTGTGGTCGAGGCATTGGTGGTTGAATACCACTTGCTTGCATTTTCTTTCTTCGCAGTACTGATGGTCCACTGAAAGTTTTCTCTTGTGTCTGAAACATTATATAAAAAATCAGTTATAAAATGCATATTTCATAAAATTTTTAAGTATAAGAATGTCTTATTTAAATATAATTACTTACATATGTAGGGGTTTGTTCTTGAGGAGATTTGTGACTAGATAGGCTCACGCTGTCCTTTGATAGTGACATCATTGATTGATCATTAGGTGATTTCACGTATTTATCATTATAAGCTGCATAAATATCTTCATAGTCCCCAATTTTCTCTGTATTATATGCTGACATTGTAGTCGAACGGCCATATGCATCAGGTGTACGTCGCTCCGCTAGCCTTTCATTAATGGTCATTTTAGGTTTATTTAAATCATAAGTTTTGGTATTTGTTCGAGTCTCTGGATAGCTTTCATTGTACACTTTATTTGTCTCTGTCGTCGGTTTGGTATTTGGCATCTCGGTATAATCTTGAAATGGATTGTAACCTGGCTGTTTATCGTATACGCTTTCAATTTTGTCGTCCGGTTCTTGATTCCTTGACCTATCATTAAAATAAGGAGATTGTGGATTAGATTTGTATTGAGAAGGAGTGTTTGGACTTTTCTCAACAGTATCAGTATTTAACGGTAGTGATAAATTTTGCGTATCGTATCGTTTTGTTTGATATATTTGCTGTGTTTGTGGACTGCGTGTGTAGTTCTCCTGATTATATGTGTCTTGATAACGAGTGCCTTGACTGTAATGTGATGCTGGGTTTTTTAACAGATCATAATTTGGATCATACCTGTAATTTTATTTATAATATTTTTAAATATTCTATTTTAATAAAGTTTTGTTTTACATTTAATACCAAACTCAAATGTAAAATACTTACATATCTGGACTTGGTGAGTTATAACCGTCATTAGATCGTCGCGGTTTTGGTGGCGCATTAGCATATGTGGGACCAGCATCTTCTTCATCCTGCAATAAACAAACAAATGAACTTTTAAGAATAGAAGAGCATTACGTCTCCAAGTAATTTTATCTTTTTCCTTATCCAAATTATTGAAATAACTAGCTTTTGCCCGCGACTTCGTCCGCGTTTCCGTCGTTTTTCGAAAAAAAATTAGCAGATGTCCTCCCTCATAGTTTTGACGTAACAGGCAGATTCACTTTCGTATTTTAGAAGGGAAATAGTAATATAATATGCCAATCCACAAAACTGTTGAAAAATATAACTCTATTCACGCGCGATGGCTTGTTAGCGTAGGTATTTTTATCAGTATAAGTTTGGTGTTTTTGTACCGATTTCTATGATTCTTTTTTTATTAAATAATATTAGTACTAATATTCATTAAAAAAATAAGGATGATGGTGAGTGTTATTGGTATTATATTATACGTAATAGTAAACAAATATAATAACAAATCTCTGAACTGCTAAGCTATCGGGAGTTACACGTGTTATTGTGAGTCAACTATAAAAGATAGATATATGCTGTCTTGGGATATTTTTTATATAATTTTATGTTGAATATTTCGTTATACATGATTTCTATGTAGCTTTAACCATTAAGGCTGCACACGCGACGGAAGCTTAAAAAATCAAGTAATTTCTCCCGTTTTCCCAACATTTCCTTACACTGCTCTGCTCCTATTCATTGTAGTGTGATGAAAAGTATACTATTACCTGCTCAGGAGTATGTAGAATAATTGTACCAAGTTTCGTTAAAATCCGTCGAGTAGTTTTTTTTTCTATAAATAACATACAGACAGACAGACAGACAGACAGACAGACGAAAATTTTACTAATTGCATTTTTGGCATCAGTATCGATCACTAATCACCCCCCGATAGTTATTTTGTAAATATATTTCATGTACAGAATTGACCTTTCTACAGATTTATTATAAGTATAGATAAGTTAAAAATAAATTTCTTTTTAATTGAAACAAAGTAATCGAATATATTGAAACATGTATGTTCATATTATATAAAAATTCGCTTTCATATAAAATATTATATAAATTATATGCTTATCTCCATTTACTATTACACTATAATAATAAACATAAATAAACACTATATGTAAGCGTGCAATATTTACTACTACACTATATATACTTAACTTATGTTTATTTTGCTACAAAATGGATTTATTTGCGGCGACATCAAATCATTTACAGTTATAACCACCGCCACCATAATATTGGTTCTGGTCTAGTGGACTAATTGTCACCTTAAGTCTATCGGTAAATGTGCTTACTTACCTCTGTTTTCGCAGGAGTCCGTTCATTTTGTTTTTGCTGTTCGCTGAAAAATATAGTTATTTATCAGTATTGTTTTCTATTTGATAAATCCAAGAACAGAAAAATATGATTTTTCTATCTTCTCACGCTTTATCCCGCATATGGTAGCGGAGACAGAGGGATCTGTAGGAACCATAGGAACCTAGTGTTAAGACACTCCGTTGCTTAGTCCCTGCTATCTCCGCCCCCGCTTTCCGTATTTTTCGAGGTATTGCGTGTTATATGGCGAAACTCAACGCCGCACTTAGTCTAATTTCCAGAGCGAAGAAAATGGAAAATAGAAAAATCCATCTTCTCCGAGAGGGAATCGAACCGTCGCGTTTACAAGTAGATATTTACGCCTCTGCGCCACGACGGTACTCATAAAAAAGAAATTGATGTATTTATTTCCTTACTTTTATCTGGGTAGCAATTTTACATATTTCAATGAAATAAATTATATCTTACTTAGGACTTTGCATAAGAGCTGCCATAGTGAGTGCTTTAACCCACTTCATCATGGCTTCCTGATCTAACGCCGCCAACACGTAAGTACGCATATTTGCATGTTCTAATTTGAATGCAAATTTCCGCATTACTTTATCGTCAGCAGAACACGCTGACACTTTGTATGAAGGCAACAATACCGATCCAAGAAGCTTTTCCTCGTCTTGACCTAAAAGTAACATCAATTATAGTACATTTGTAAGATGTTTGTACATATATAATCAAAAATGAATAAATAAAATAAATACTTACTTTTATAATAAAATAAGCAGTATTCGGATAAAACAAACCATCTCTTTCTCCAAACCTTCAAGCCGTCTGATCCTTGTTTGTAAAGTAGTCCACAAATAGTTACGGGAGCAGACGGCATTCTTTGTGCGATCGGGGACCGTAAAGCTTGAGCCCCGCTACTCCGACGACTTTCTGAAGATGGTGATTTTATACTAGGCGTGCTAGATTCACTTGATTTCATTGGAGAAATCAATTCGGATTTTTTATTATTAAACTCAGGTGACTTTGCCTTCTCTTGTTCTTGTGTCTTTTGTCTATTTTCCCGATAATCTGGGCTCACTTGCCACTGATTATCTTGATACTGTCTATTCTGTATATCTCTATCATTGTATTCATTATTTTTTGCGTAGATATCCATATCTTTCTGCAGGTCAGGACTACTATATTCTTTAAAATCGCTCTTGCTGCTATACAAATCTCTGTAGGAACTATCAGAATATATACTGTTTTGTAAATTTGAAGGTGGTTGAACACCGTGTATTTGTTGCAGTAAGAGTTGTCGTTCTGCAAATTTTTGCTGTTGATGCATTTGTGCTTGATTTTGATAGTGCATTTGCTGTTGCATTTTCATTTGTTGAATTTCGTTGTATTGCTTTCTTAACAATTCTGTATTACTTTGAGGTCCTATACGATTGGAATACGGTATATATGGCTTTGTAGCGTATTGATTAACATTAGGCCTATATATAGGTTGATGGTTTTGATATATTTGGTTACTTTCTTTCGGTGGGTTTCGTTTTAAATAATCTTGATATACCTCTGCGTTATAGCCTTTAGGCATATTTTGCAAAAGTTCATGATTTACATTGTGGTCTGTATGTATCTCAGTTCTTTCGAATCTAGGTGGCGACTGAGGATAATTGAAGTTATCATTCGCTCCGTAATGTCTGGCGTAATCGTGATTATGTCCAGTCCCATACATTTCGTGCCTGTTTTCAAGGAGAGGCGATCGTGCATTCATATTCGAATGATATTGACTTTGCAATAACTGATGCATGACGCCATTGGGTTGTATTTGCGCTTGGTTGTTCAAATGCGTAGGTATTTGAGAGTTTTGTGGCGAATATATTTGATCTGGATGGACATGATGCGCCATAAGATGTTGTTGTGTGAGTGGTTGCTGTGTTGCTGTTACATTTTTTTTATTCTCCATTTGGAAATGTGTTTGCGTCACCGGTGGGTCAATCCTGTAACAAAACGATATAAAATAATATTAGTATAAAAATTGAAGAGTATAAGTTATCAAATTTAAAACTACATAATATCTGATGCTAAGTTTGCGTGTTTACCAGCTAATATAGAAATACGTATTTCAATTTGAGTTGCTTAATCAAACCGTTATCGCCGCCGTTTGATAACATGCGTGTTTGAACTGAAAAGAACTGAATATTACATCTCGGCACGTAACCAATAGTTCTTTAAATAAATATTTTCTAGCCGTATTAATATTTTATATCTGCATTACTTTTGGAATAAATAATCATTAAAATATTTGTTTAGCGTTTTATATTTATGGTGCTCCCACATTGCCGTTAGAAAATGTTTGTAAACATTTTCTAATATAATAACATTTACTCACAAATGTTGTCAATTGTTACATTTTGTTAGAAACTGTTACATGTTATAAGTGCTCCTACACTTATAGAAAGTGTTTAGTAACATTTTATAACATTAAAATCTGGTACTGGCTCGCAGTTTGTTTGCGTTCTGAGAGCGTCTACATGAAAATGGAAGAAGATTTGCTCATTGGAATAGATTTCATTTTTTGTTTAAAAAAGAAGAAAAAGCGCTCTTATTGGATGCGCCAAACGCTAAAAGCACTTAACACTTGTTTTACAATTTGTTTTGTTATAATTTGTTAACTTAACGTTACTAAACATTTTCTAACATGAAAACATTTTTTAACATTTGTTATTTATTGTTAGCCAACAAATGTTTACTAATGTTACTAAACAATTTCTAATGGCAATGTGAGAGTACCAATACAGGTAAATATTTAAAAGAAAAAAGTTTTTTTTTCATAAATCAACAAAATAAGTGGCGGTATATATATTAGACTTCATGATTTCTTATTAAATAGTAATATACACCTAGAGCCTATTTGAAATGTGTCAATATGCGTGGGAAAAATAATTCAAGCATGCAATCAATTACAATCTCACATACTTCGTTTGTCTAGAAGCCATTGTTTGCTATCATCTAAACGCTTGAGTAAGCAGAATAGTAAATGTTTAAACGTGTCTACTAAAATAAATACTGTGCCTCATAATTACATCATATAAATTCCTTCAATTACAATAATATAATCAAATTATACGTTTTTAAATATTAAATATTTTTTTAAATTTTATACATATTTTTGTAATGACTGGTTGTATCTCGTTGTGTTATAGAAAATAAACATCACACGTAATTAAACCTTATTTGATACTTCGTAAAAGTTAGATTATTTAAGTTATTCTACTAAATTGACAAAAAGTAAGTAAACATCACCGAGTAAAATACATTGTAATATCCGGAAATATAAATAAGCTGTTGTCGTAAGCTGTCGTTGTGACTACTTCCTTGATCCTAATGACTTGTCAATCATTATACTGATGAAGGAAGTATGTTAACGATCTGTATCTATTTTTGATGTAACCGAACTGAGATATAGTTATATATTTTAACAATATAGATATTTTCAGAATAACGTCCGATTTATAACATTTCGTTATAGAAATTTATTTTTTAACAATAAAACGTCTTAGCAACTTCAACTATTATGGTCTGTACTATTACTTAATATTGTATATTGCTCGAAACTGACAAAAAGAAACCTTCAAAATATATCAATGTTGAAACAAAATAAAAGAAACCACAAGCCATACTGCAGTGTTGATGATCTTGACTAATAGACCTCATTAGCTTTACAAATGGATCAATCTGTTTAGTTTCAGTTGGTTCAAAATTTCAGTCTTATTTTCTTAATAGCTTTGGTTTGTATATAAAACTATAAACAAAAAACGCGCGGTGTTGAGTTACGCCACTCTATGTCAATGTTAGGGAAATAATTTTAGTGTTCACTAAATTCCATAATTCCTACCATATGTGGGAAATGTCGTGAAACTATTTCTTCTTCGTCGCTTCTGATATTTTTAACCCTCAAAAGAAATTTCAAAACCCTCTCAATTATATTTATAATTAAATGTATTAAACAAAATTCTCATGGCCAAGCTCAGTTCGTACTTTCAAATTTTATTATAACATCATTATTTATGTTTATGAAAGTCTTGAGAATACAGTATAATAACAATAGATTTAAATCTTTTACTTAATAGAACATTTTTATCTACTGCATCATGAAATGAATCACAGGAAATAAAGCGATATTTTATTTTATTTTTAATAACAAGCTTCTTTATAGTCACTATTTATTTGTATACATTATGGATATCACTATAATCTACAACAAAAGCTGCACCGGAGTAACATGAATAAACCAACATATAATAAAATTAAAATATTTTAAGTATAATTTTCTATCTTAACATTTTATGCAAAAGTTATAAAATAAGCCTATAATATACTAATCATATGATAATAATTCGCAAGCTATTCAGGGATAGTCTAGTTGGCGCCCGGCCAGGCCGCAATCCTGAGACCACGTAAGAGTCGACCGATTAATCTCATTTCAATGTCAAACTTAGCAATGACCTGATTCTCGACAGCACAATATTCATTTACACTGCGACATAATGCAGAATATCTATGAAGTCTTTTTCCTTTAAATAAGAAGTAGCGACCCGGTCGCGGCTTCAGCCGACTATTGACGCATCTTTTTATTTTTCTTTCAAAATTATTATATATAAAATTATTATATATATTTACAAAATTAATAACTATGCTATATTTTATCTGAGTGTATATTTTATCTGTGTTTCTCACTTGAAAAACTAATTATTTTGAAATTACAAACAGACACTTTTTCTTTATTTACGTAGAAAAAGAATCAAATTGAAGAAGATTGAAGAAGACTGGAGAACCATTTTCTAATTCGTATTTAAGATACATTATAAGGCAACTGCTGCGTTGAGTTTCGCCTCTCAATAGGCAAAAAAACCGTGTACGGAGTATCCTTACACTAGGCTTCACGGTTCCTGCCGTTCCCTCTTCCTACCTTACTAAGAAAGAAAAAAAAAATTTAATTGTTGGCAATATTAAAAATATGAGGCTAGAAATAGATAATAATCTCTAGAAGTAATGGCTTAATGGCTAGACATCTAATAAATAAATTGTTAGAAAGAATTTAGATAATCCTAACAGTGAAAAATTTAAAGCATTATGTTTCTTATATAAGTTTTCGAAAAAAGTCCTTTTACATCTCTTCTTCTTTTGCCCTACCCAATATTATAATACTTTTAGAATTTCATTTTCTCCAAATGAAAGCACTTCATTTAAATTTTTTATTTTATTACTAACGTAACAAGGAATTTATTGTGGCACAAAGGCTTTTATAATATCCAGGCTATATTATGCAACGTGCTCCACTTCCTTCACATAATGAATTTTCTAATTTTCCGCATGACATGGATATATTTTTCTCATTGTAATATTAGCTATAGTTTATAATTTATGCACTATCTTAATATATGGCACGATACGCTTAGTTAGCCTAGTTCTTAGTGACAATTAACTAAAATAGAAATATAATGATATTAGTTTCTTAGGATCAGTATTACGTAAAAGTACTATAAATTATTATTGAAACATACAATAATAATAAATAAAAAGGGTATATAGGGTTGTAAGTAAAAAAAAAAAAATACAAGGCACATTACTTGATACTTAACTTGATAATATGAAACAATATAACGCCCGTAACTTTGTACACGAGCATTGAATCTATATCAAGACAAAATATAAGACATTTTTTCACTTAGTTTAAAGACATTGCTTATTATAAAACATATACAGTATGTAAATAAAAATATTTTCAAAATAATATTTCGAAACTCGTAATGTGCTATTAGCTAGATATATGATTACAATCTATAACCATATCAATCTTTTATGAATCATAAATATTCTTTAGTAAAATTAATTTATTGTACGGAGAAAACAAAATAAGAAGATATACTTTACACATGTACCTATAAAAAATTAATATATAGAAAAATTAATTCATCCTGCCTAAATTTGTAAACGATATATAATATATTAAGTCATTCTTACATATTTATAAGGATGACCATACTGTAAAGGATGTTTGTTGATTGTTATACAACTCAGCAGCTCTATATTGCCTTAGCCTACTTAGTCATTATTATGTTATAAAGACGTATGATAAAACGCAGACTCTGAAAAGTTTCACATAAATAATTACATTATGTTATAATTTTACTACATGTATGAATATATGGGAAATTGCACTTAGTTACATAATTTATATTCAAAAATTATATATATTTCGAAACATTTAATTGTAAATTAAACTTTTTATATTTAAGGTTTTTATACAAAAAACACGTTTACAATTTCGTTTTCACAAATTATGTGACTTTGATTCAAAATGTCATTGCCATACATACAAGTATATAATATGTAACATATAACAGAAAGAAAAAAAATGTCAAACATTAATATGTTAGATTATGCGTTCTGAATCTATAAACTTATAATTAAGTTGTATTGAACTTTCTGCGTTGACATTTACTATGTTTTTATTGAAAATACAATGGGTTCATTATACTCATCATACTTTATATGATAATAAAAATGCACCCATACGACTTATCAACTAGGCCAAGCTAAACCAAACTCATTAGTCGTTTATATAAACAAGTTGTTGCAGTCATTTACTATCGTAGCTATTTAGATCACAGGATACGTTTTTTTCATAGTTCTCAGGTTTTACTAAAGCGGTTTGAAAATTATCTATCGATTTACTTTGTATATTACAACAAAAATCTTAGAATGATAAAAGTGTTTTATTTCCTTAGAATTTCTAATAAACCGTACGTATAGTCATTATTCATATATACGAAATGCTTAGATAATGTGTAATTATTATATTTCGCTTCACAACACACTAAGAAAATAATAAGGTAATTCATACGGTTCAAGTGGACACCGGTTCGACCGCAAGTTCGGTTCCCGCGACGCATTCCTGCCGAGGTGAACAACCGGCGCGCGTGCAGTCGTCCTTGATGCACGCCGCGCTCCTTTCTACAGCCTCCGACACGACTCTTGCTTTAACCCCTAAATCGATGCCTCAAATTCTCCAAGACGAGAAAATATCTTGTATTTTAAAGTTTTTGCGCTATAAACTTTTAAAGTTCACTACACTGAAATTCTAAAAGCTCTCAACCGAAGTTGTTTTGAAGTTGCCGAGCGTTTTGTAGCTTAAAGTTGTTCAGTATAAATTTTAAGTACAAAGTCCGATTCAAGAACGTTATATGTAATTAGATCGTAGTTTAAGCTTACTATATTGCATACTATGAATCTATGAATTGAGAGGAGTAGATATATTTATTAATGTAAGACAAAAGACATGAAAAATAAAAACGAATATATGTTACTAAGTAATGGCACTTCATGAATATGCTACGTTCCCGTATCTTTGCACAGATACCAAAATGTATATTTTATATTTAATTTCCATTACTGTACGATACTCAAAAGGAAAAAGCTGAACCCTTCTAAGATCATTTTGTTATATATCTGCCTGAAAATCAAGATTTTGTTGAAGTTAGTTTCAAATATTTTGCAATATTTAGTGTACTTGTTTATTTAATTTACACAAATAACGGATGATTTAATCCATACTTCGTTAATCACATTAAAGTATTTTATTTTAGTACATTTTAAATATGCGATTAGTTTTAGCCATTTCATACTAAGTAATTTTATAAGTATTAGTTTCTAATAGCAATTTGTGATACAACGGGGCCTCTTGCCTTTTTAAAATTAAAATACAATGTACGTTACTTACTGATAACCTAGTTTTCTAAAGGCAGAACAAAATTACAATATCAGCTAAGTACCCAATTACTTTACGAGTTCACCCAAAATATATCTTTAAATAAAATGTTAATAATTACCTACGATGACTAAAACAGGTGATGTCATTAAGGTATACCTTACCTTATTAGTAAAGGAAAATACATCAAGGTTAAACCTAAAACTAGTTCTGTACAATTCAAGTAGGTACTGGTACTACTAACGTACGTCGTGTCTTGTCAAGTTCTTATTATCATTTTATTTAACCAATAAGACCAATTGCTTTGTAAATAATTGCATAAATAAAATGTAAAATGATGCCCTACATTTTTCAAAATTGTATTAATTATCGTTATTATTTTGAAATATTATAATATTTTTGTAGCTTCGCGCTTTATCCCGTGGCAGAGTAGGAAACTAGAAAATCCAAAGAAACCTAGTGTTAAGACACTCTGTTGTTTCGTCTCCGCTTTACCCGGCCCTGCTTTCTGCATTTTTCGAGGCATTACGTGTTGAGTGGCAGAACTTAACGTCACGATTTGCCAATGCGAAGAAAATAGAAAAATCGTTCTTCCCCGAGTGAGAAATGAACCCGTCGCGCTTGCAGGCAGACGCTTTGCGTCTGCGCCAATACACTCATTATTATTAACCTACTTCTACCACATTCATATTATCCTTTGAATTGACTATATTATAATAACATTGATCTCACAACAACATATATATAATACATTGTACATATATATAACTTGAACAATCACAATTACTTTTAACCTCCAATGTATTCATTTTTATTAAGTCAACGTAATAATGTCAAGTTATTTTTATAATATGAACCAATAAAAAAACCTACATATATTCTTTTTATTTTTCGCTAAGACACACAGTTGAGGACATTTAACAGTAAACGGTACAACATTCCAACAAAAAGTAAGATAACATACATAAAAAGGTCAATCAAATATCAAAGTTATACCAATTCTCTTTCATCTAATTTATTTACTCGACCCGTATGGAAGATCAAAAGTTTCTTAGTGTCAGTTGTTTTATCTCTAAACGAAAATACTATTTAAATATAGCTATTAATTATAATGTAGGTTAAGCTGTCACTGAAAATGTGTTTTCAGTATTTTTATGTTATTTAAATGTCAAAGTATCACGATAAACACCTGTATTATAAAAAATGTAAAATATAATTACCCTTTAAAATGTCGATTTCACTAATTTAACTTTTATCCGAGCGACAGGTGCTTTTATAAAGAGGAGCTCTCACGCTGTTATTGGAAAACAGTTCTTAATATTTTAATTTAGTGTCGATATAAATGAAAAAAATATAAATATCTTAAATGATAAGGTCTTAAAACGACATATTCAACAGACCATGAAAGTATACAATACAGTGATACTACACCGTGTTTGTGGTCGGATTAGCTCAAAGCAGTGTTGAGTAACAGGTCGTGTCGTGACGAAACGAAGTGCAGCTTGGACCAGAAAAGTTATATTTAATAAAATAAAGGGTATTTTGTTAAGGGTATATGTACTTCATTTAGGGTTTCATTCACTAAGGTACTATAAATCTTTAAAATATTATTTTAAAAAATAATAAAAAATAATCATCAAATCATATTATTTATGCCCATAAGTATAGGTCTGATGTAGTTACATATAACAACTTGTGTTAGGAGGCGCCTAGAATTTTAATAAGTTTTATTTATTTCTTACTGTATTCATATACAGCAGGCGGAGAAAATCTAATGTCGAGATCAGCCATCAGAACTCTACCAGAATTCGAGAAACATGCTAAGTTATTTATATAGGTTTTATATTGCGTTTTTTCTTGCTAGAAGGAAAGAAAAATTATTCCCCCTAAGTTAAATTGAACCATTTTTTTACAGTCAGGTTTGCAGGCTTATGTTAAAAGTTTAAAAATTCTTTCGATGGATAGGAACGCTGCTATTAGTTATTCCTAATAGATAGTATAGTAGTAAAAGTATGTTATATTTGTTACTTCTAATAGATAAAGGCTTCAAGCTTTTGTCAATTTAAACTGGGGAACCTAAATTTTAAATAGGTTTTTTAAATTAAATATTATTATAATACCAATATATATATTTTTAACTTACGTATTTAAAATATGGATATTCTATTGTAATTGTAATTAATACGCGTCCAAAATATATGTACATATACTATTGAATTGTTAAATATTACAGGTATTGTGAGCACCGACTTGCTAGTACCGTGTCGAAGATAATAAACGTAGCGACATGTAGAGCAATTTACAAATAACAGTTACCTAGTACCTACTACACCAGCGTTTATTGTTATCTAATTCCTATGCCGAAGTTCCTGTCAACTATAATAGCAAAAAATATATTCCATAAAGCTAAATTTTTTTGCTAAAATACATAACTACTTTAATATAAAAAAGATACAAACAAAACTAATGTATAGAAAATATTAACTATATGATATAAATATAAAATATTTAAAAAGTTTAATAACTGAAAGAAATCATAAAAAAAATGTCATGATATTTAATGGTCATATAATGCAGAGTAGTAAAATATAAGTATTTATTATAATTAATTTTATAATTTCTAATTATTTAGAATTTATAGTACAAATTCTGTAGTAAAGATTTAATATACAAGAGATATAATTACAAAAACCAATGTTTTCTTTACAAAATGCCACAAGTATGAATTCAATTAAAAACTAATACGATAATTTGCCAAATTTTAATACTAATGTAACAATATTAACACAATTTTGGTCCCTTAGAACAAATTATTAATACATACATATAAAAATTAAATATTTTTATGTGAATAATATCGTCAATACTTTGATTAAATATTCATTGCTGTAGATAAGCATCTCGCCTTAAATGAAAATGGTTCTTTAAAACGTTAATTTAACTATACATAATACTTCTCAGTAATTATAGTAATTATAGTAATTACCGTAAACAGTAAACTGAAACAAAAGCCTGATTAAAATGCTGATACATTTTAAGTAAACACATACAATACACTCAGATAGTCTAAAGCATGTAAACCTCTGAAATTTAACGAAATTTTCAATTGAATAGTTACCAAATATTCATATTTTGTCTACTTCACGTAGAATAGTAGTCGGAGATATGTTAGTAGTCAGTATACCTACTTAAGATACTGCTAAATGCTTAATAAAATTTTAACATAATTGTTTCGTTACTTATGCAAAGTAATTTTTTACAAATTCATTCTTTGTACCCGAATTTGAGACATTGCGGGATAAGTGATCGAAGTCAACAGCACGTCTAACTTGTCCGTTGAGTGGAAACCGAACTCACAACCGTAGCGATTAAATACATACACTGTGATATTGCACTAAGACGGCTTTTACAAGTAAATGTTAAATACCACATGTTATGACTGTAATGCTTATATTAAACTTTCAAATCAATGCTCATTATTATTAATTTAAACTGTCTTCGGTGTTTTATAAACATCTATCTTTAAAGTATGGCATGTCTTCATAATAAAAGAACAATTAAGTGTATTTATTTCATATTTCGGTACTATAGACATGCAAAATGTTGAGTCTTTCTGGCGTAAATCATCTATGATATATTTATAAGAAACTTCTTTTATCGTTACCCCGACTACCCCGACTACCCCGCTACTACTACTCTGACTACCCCGCTAGGGATAGAGCGTGAAGTTAAGTTCTTTTATCGTTAAAAAATATAAATCTTATTCGATCAAAATTAAAAAAAATAAAATAGAAATATGGCACTGTCTTGAAATTGTAAAAATGACTAAAAAATATTCGTGCTTTAATTTTTTTATTTTCTATTTCTTTATTTACGACCTCTGGGTTCACAAAAGCAATATTTATATTGATGGTGTGTAGGAGTAACGACTGTGCATTCCAACCGTGCCCAAATAGCGATATAAATTAGCATATAACATACCTATATAATATGTATATGTATTATGTTGATGAATTCAACGACAATCACGATCTCATCTCTCAATATAAACGTGCATAAAATCATATCCATGATTATCTGTGCCTTTATTTAGTGCTATTAGTCATATAGCAATAAATTTCTCTAATTTTGATATTTGACTTGTGGATATTTGAAATTATTTCAACTTAATACTTCTAAACGACGATAACGGTTCTGTTATTTCCTTCTGAGAAATGATATGCTAAAATATAAAAGAATAGAATTATACCTCATAACGAAAGTATCCAGTAAAATCGAAATTGTCATTACCATCAAAAGCCGTTACCAGTAAATAATGGCAAATATATTTCATTATAAGAAGCTTTAGGTATGACATTCTAATATTCTTATATAAATTACATGGTTGTCGACTAGGTTTAATAGAAACATGATTTGTTGCAACATTTCATTTTGAAACGATAAAACACGTTTACAATATCAAGAATCAATTACTTATACGTAATGAACGAGTAATTAATATAGTATTATTCAAAATAACAAACACGTTCAAATTAGAGATTGAAAACGAAACATTTATATTACATAAGTAAATTTATGTATTGTTTGTAGTTCCTATTTAATGTTTTAATTTTTTATAAGAAATAAGATTCCTATATTAATAAATATGTTATATTGCGAACATCAATTTAAAGTATTTGTATCTGGCTTAACGCTGTATCGCTTAAACCTGTTGTCAGTGTTTTGAGTGGCGGGGCTCAACCAGGTAGGTACTTTATCTTATCGTAGTGAGAACACTTAAATAATTAATTCAGTGAGTTAGAAAGGAACCTACAGTCATCGTGTTTACAATCATACACTATGCAACTACGCCATGATGACCTCAGGCAAAATTTAATAAAAATAATGACAAATTAAATATCTTTTTATTCTACGTTGTGCTATGTACTACTGATGTAACGAATGTCATTTTTTAACATTCGCGAACACGAATGCGAATGCGTGCTATCGACATTCACGAATGCGAATGCTAATACTCATTTATTTTTCTTTTCGTATTTTAGACGTCCGTTCCGTCCTTACTTATTATTATTTATAGTTAAAAATAATTATGTTTATAGTTTATTGCAAGAGAATATTGTATTTGTTAGATTATTATTTTTTATTTTGTCCAGTAGACGAATAAATGACATAAATTTATAAGTAATAACTGATATCAGTTATATATTTTTTTAAAAAAAGAGACAATTTCATTTTATTTACTTTAGATTGCACTAAAAATTATTTCATGAGATATAATATTATATAATTAAGGAGATTGATAACATAATTAAGGAGTTAAGTTACTATTATTTATATTAAAACAAAAAGTTAACAAATTTCGATCAAACTCTTATTTTTCTAATATTCAATATTCGTAAATCATTCGCATAAATTTAAACAAATGCATATACGAATGTGTAAAATAGGCGAATATTCGTGAATGCGAATGCAAATATTCGTTACATCACTACTATGTACTTCACGTATCATCGTTACGTAGTCAACTGATGCTAGACACAGAGACGCCTAATCGATTTAACAGCTCGTCAATTGTTGTAGTAGTTGTATAAGTAAGAATTAACAGTTAATTATCATTAGAGCTTTCATTACAAAATACATGCGAACTCAATTATATTGTTTCACTTGTGTATTTAATTGCTTAATTCTGTTAGAATCCACGATAATCCTCTATTTCCTACTTGATTTTTGTAAAGATTTTGAGCTTAAATTAATAAAAGCACCACACATTTTTAAAAATGCTTAAATATAAAATACTACTAAAACTTTATACACTTAAAAAGATTAAGAACGTGTTACAAAATTGTAAATACAAAAAGAAAACATATGTACTAAAAATGTTTTATGTCCTGTAACCACGCAAGTGCTTATGTTAGCTACGAGTATGTTAGCTAGTTAAGACATCGTTAACACGTGACTACGACTTATTTATTTGCCTACCAAGAACTTTGAGTTTCAGTATAATGTCTACGTTTTGGCTTATATAATGTCCGACAGCGTACAATTTCTTCTATTTTGATATATATTTTATATATAAGGATGTCTCAGAAATATCTTTGAGTTCTTAGAATATGCCTATTTAAAATGTAGTGTATTTTTTCCTTGAAATTTAAAAGATAACTTATATACATTATAGTAAGAAATAAACGAAGGATAATTTCCATCCACACTTATCCCTTGCTAATTTTAGATCGACCAAAGTGTATAGAGTACTCGTCCTAATTCACGAGGGAATGTTGTCAAATTATAATATGCACTTAACCTTATTTCGTAACAAAAAGTGAAGCCAACACTGCTTTACTCAAGCACTCGTACGACAATGACTTTCATCTCTCACGCTCGCATCGCACCTAAGAAACATACTTTGTATACAAAGTTGGACCGACCTAACTAATGAACATAGTAGGTAGCAGACCAGTGATCAAATACCATAAAATAAGCAGGTCCAAGGATAAGAAGAAATAAAAATTATGAGAGTCATAGATAATATCGCGATTCAAGCTCTATAAAATTAAAAGTTCGGGAGGTATTTTTTTCTTGGTTACTAAGTTGGCAACATTGGCACAGTAATGTGTAGGACTATTAAACTCTAACGTAACTATCAAGATATAATCAAAAAATCAAAAAACGTTAGACAACAACGTGACCCGTCAGAAAGTGAAATTTTAATATTACTTACTATTTTTATTTACTAATTTATTAATTATTACTATTTTTAATTAAGTACAAAACTAAAAGTTTATATAGCTTATATATATATATATATATATATATATATATATATATATATATATATATATATATATATATATATATATATATATATATATATATATATATATATATATATATATATATATATATATATATATATATATATATATATATATATATATATATATATATATATATATATATATATATATATATATATATATATATATATATATATATATATATATATATATATATATATATATATATATATATATATATATATATATATATATATATATACATATATATATATAAAGTACTATAAATAGTAGTTTATCATGAACTAATAACCTAGTTAATTTATCGATTGCCAATCACGCCTTATGTGGGCTATCTTAAGATATATTTGTGCGGCATCGAGTAATTTTGGTAATGTGCCAGTTAATTACTCGATTACGCAAATATAAATGCTTGGCCGAGATTGTCCATCTCTTTTAAATTATTTTTGTGACATCTTTTTCCTCTTTTAAATTATTTTTGTGACATCTTTTAAGTGTTCCGTTCGGAGACTTTGCCTATTGAAAACTAAAAACGACTATGTTACCTGTTGTTCAAAACATTTCAGCCTAAATCGATTAAAATAATCTATATTATATTGGGTGTTATTATATTTAATAATAACCATCACCAGTTCGTTCATTATTAAAATGATTTTTCGGCTGTTGACCCTCATAAATATATATATTTTTAAAATTACATAAGAATTATTTATTTATCAATACCTACAGTATTCTCATTTGATTTAAAATAAAGAATTTTATTATATTTCGGGCAATATTATTAAAATTTATGTATATTTCTTTATTTCAATGCCATCGGTCAAACAATTCTAACAGGTGGTCTAATGATTAAAATAATATACCGTTAACAGAAATGACTACTTAGAGCCGGATAAAATATTTGAAACGACATTGTCTAAACAAAGCAATCATATCTAAGAAACAAAACTAAGCTTTTAGGCTTAGGTGTGAGTAATATGATCCATTGCACTTCCTCGAAATGATACTTTTAGAAAGATAAAAATAACAATACTTCAAACTGTCTCTGCTTTTGTTTCATTTTGTTATTATTTTTGATTTTTTTTGATTTTTATATTTTTTAAAATTAATCATCATAAAAAAATTAAAATACAATTAAAAATGAAATATGTGAATTGCGTTCAGATAACATGTGAGAATATTATGCAATTGCTAAAGCAATTTTTAACATGTCAAAATATTACGTAAATGCTTAATAAATGTAATATATAGTAAGAATATATAGCAAGCGAAAGACGTTTGTAAAAATCCTATATTATATATCTAACATGTTGTTAGATATACAATATAAGAAGGCAAGAGAAATACCCTACTTTCCGACCAATTTTCGAAACATCGTGTTGATTGGCACAACTTCGCCTTAGTCCTTATAAGTCCTTCGAGTATGGAACGACCATAACCATTTTTACAATAAGCCTTTGCACCATAATAGCTTTTTAATACTATTGTACAAAAATAATGCGACTTAATTAAAAAGTATGCATATAACAACGGCTCACCGGATCATAGTAGCCCACTAAAAAAAAGCTTTCATACCTTGTAATATTACGGGAGCTTTATAAATCGAGCTTTTAAATATTAAAACTTGATCAAGTAGCTTCATGTCCATCCATTCGTATAAAGTATACGAACATGATCACTGGCACTGTTTTAATAGCGCAAGAGCGGACATCCTTTGTAAACGTGATATATACTGCAATTCACAACTTGTATGCAATAATAACGTATTGCAAAGCAATTTCCTTGTTGAAAGCCACTCTTATTATCTCAGCTCGCTCATATTTAATAGTCTCTTGATGCTGCATGAAATTATATTACGTAAAGTAGTAAAAAATTTTTATATTATACAAACTTGAAACTCGGTTCAGTTCCGTAACGTCTCACACCTCCGCACTGATTTTTTACATTTTTGTTATACGACTTTAAAAAAGGACATTATTTCTCACGTATATATATATTTAATATGGTTGGCACTAGATAACATAAGAGCGTGTTAAAAGTTCTATTAGGGCTTCCAAGCACGTGTGCCAAATGTTGTAATTGTATGTTTGCTTGTTTATCCACAAATTGTTCGGCAACCTAAAGTCATATAAGAAATATCTTTCTTAAATATGTTATTCAGATGTTTTCCATCGTAGGGAAATTTTAACAAATTTAATATTTTTTGAGTACTCAAGCTGTTTTAAAGAAAATAGGTATAATAATATGGTCAAATAATGTATTATCAAAGATTATTTTTTTTTATAGCTTCACGCTTTATCCCGCATATTGTAGGGTAGGCAGAGGGAACTGCAGGGACCTTATGAACCTAGTGTTAATACACTCCGTTGCTTAGTCCCTGCTTTCTCCGTCCCCGCTTTCCGCCTTTCGAGGCATTGCGTGTTGAGTGGCGTAACTCAACGCCGCGCTTTGCCTAGTTTGCCTAGTTATTAAATTATTTTTTATTATGTAGTAGTAGTAGTAGTGTAGGTATATGTTTGATATGAGAATTAATTTTTACAACATGCAAATTACTGTATTAAAGGTTAAATACAAAAAAAAATAGTTCAAAAAGACTTGTAGAAATATGTATACTTAAATTTGAAATACTAGTGAGGTTATTCGGGCACAAAGCCATAAAAACAAGTTACTAACAATAGGTAACTACTTGTCTCTTTACAATTTCATTATCACCTTTAGTTGCACGTGTACTGTGTTTGTCAAACTAAAGCGAGCTTTGTAAATGTAACGAACACAGTGAAACTTGTAGTTTTATCTCATACAAAATACATGGAGGATGACTTTGACATACCTGTTCTTGATACTCGCACGTAGACGAGCTATCTTTATGATATTGTAGGCAAACGTTACTATTTCTTTATGTAGAAGTATACCTACAGGCACTTTTACAATACGTTGAAGCGGACATTTAATACATTTAAATGGTCTGGACGCAGCTGAAACATTTCTAAATATTTTTTTTTTATAATTATTTGTGAATTCGAATGTTTCTTGGGAGAACATTATATTTATTACAAGAAACTTCTGGAAATTTCTTTCATTTATTCTTATAGTGAATAGTGTACATTATATATGGCAAGCCGTATTTAACGTATTTTTTAACTGTATATAAAAGTAAAAAAAATATCGTATTTAATTTATGATGAAACTACATATAATTTTAAAACAACATTTTTATCTCTTCCCGCAGGTTATTTCATTTTAATTAGAAAAAAAACCTGTTCACTAATGTTACATCTTGCCTTTTCTAAGACAATCTTTCTTCCGCGTGTAACTGTAATTTAAAGACAGCTTAAGACCTGTATACACAGGTGGAAAGCGTTACGCAAGAGAATACCGCGCCATATCGACCGCCGGGCTAACTGCATAGCTTTATTGCACTGTGCTTTAAACGCGCCCATTAATAAGCAGTTTGTCATGTGCCTCCGTACAATTACAATACAGTGTATGAAAAGGAGTAAAAGTCAAACGGGCATGGCGTAATTTGACGATTCAAACTAAAATTCAAAGTAAATCCTAACATGTTAAAGCATCAGATTTAACAGAGATTGAGTGATACTATAACAAAATTATAGCAATATATAGTCCCCGTTGTTTTTTTAGTAATATTGTTTTATTAAAAAGACTTAACTTTTACAGAAACAAAAGCCTAGGTCTTTAAGTTTCATACTCTAAGGTGTATTTTTTAAATTGCCGTTTACATGTTATAAATACGTAGTTTTTTACTTTTTCGTTATTTTTACTACGACTATTAAACGAGCGAAAGTCACTTTATAGTAACTGCGACATGTTAATGTTTTATACGACAATGAATATGCAATATATGAAATGCCATCATGCCAACAGATAAAAGCTTACTTGCTTTATACAATATATTTTATTTTCATACGATAGTTTTATTTTTGAAGAAACTATTTTGTCATTTATAATTTGTACGTGACGTAGTATACTTTTACTCAAACCATTTAAGCATAAACTTTTCAATTTCATAAACTTTTCTATTAAGATTCTACATGTTATTGCAACAAACAGAAGTACATTATTAACTTTTCAACAATAATTTCATAAACTGTTTTATTATTTTCAAATAAACTACATAATAAGTTAATAAAGAAATAATAATAATAATAATTTGTTTTTATTTAAACTTTATATTATTTTTGTACAGTTCTTTTTTCTTTTTACATTGATAAATTGAAGGGATAGATAGATTTATAACATAAAATACTAACCTAAAGGCAAGAATGTTAAAAGGGACATCAGCAGCATTCTTACCTCCTTTCACGCTGCCTACGGCGATTAAATGTCAAACGGATCTGTTTTGCATCACTGATCTTTGGAACGTTTTACATTCTTGGATTTTTAAAATAAATCTCTACAAAACCCTCATTTATCTGTCGTTAAAATAAGCTACGTTCGCGTGATTTACAAGAATATATTATGACAATAAATAATATATAAATTTACAACTTTTTGAAAACTTTTTATATATTTAATCAATTTTTTTACTCGAACGTGAATGCGATGATATCAAAAAAGTCCTTATTTTTTAAACGACAGTACTTACGCACGTAATCGGCGTGTGGACCGGGTGAGTGTCCTGAGATTTAGGAGGGGAGAGATATCAAGTCTGAACATCAGCTGGAACAGGTTGTAACTATATGACGGAAGTACTCCAGTCTCCTAGCAACTTAAGTATTACAACGTATTCAAACAAGTAATAACATTAGGAAAACGTCTTTACTCCAGTAAAAGATTAAGGGTTAAGCATGTTTATTTAATTATATACTTATTTTTACACATGCACAGGCAACTTGCTATATATCTATAAATGCATTATATTAAACATATATGTAGGTATATGCATTATATTATGATAAACAACAAAAATAATTAATTATAATTTAGAAATATAATATATGTTATTTTATGTTTTATTATAGATTATATCATACCTCACTAAATTACTTCTAAGAAAAAGTTCTCGTGACAAAAACTAGTATGAGTATAATGCAACAAGTGCTTCAAACAAACCTTCGAACGCGCCATTCAGCTTTACAAAGGTTTTAACAAAAAATCTTGCGGAAAGGTTCGACTACCTGCATGCCAATGTCTTAGGCTGATTGCATACTTCTGTATATCTCTTGTACCAATATGAGTGTTTATAAAATCATTTTCGTATTATCCACAGTTTAATATAGATATAAATATAAATAATTGTTTTGTCTAGTTTCACAATGCGCCTCGATCATCACAAAATATTATTGCAGTACTTTTATTATAGGAACATATCAGTTCATAAGTTCTTAACTTTCTTTTTTCCAAATTACTTGTTGATATAACCTTTAAAATGCCTTTTTAAGCATTCTTCTATGAAAAATTAGAATAACAAAGAACCAAATGGAATACAGCATAGTTATGCATATTATATCAATGTCGATGACACATCTGAGTCGTAGAGATTTTGAATCCTACTCTTAAAATTATTTTTGGTCAACTGTCATAAAGATGAGTCATTGGAAATAATTTAAAATCCATTAAGTTTAATGTAATGTAACATCATATTCATTAAGTTGACAAAAAATAGGAATTAAATACGCAGCCGTATATTTATAGAAATATACAGTGTATAAAATATATGATATGTATATATATATTAAACCAAATATTGCCTAAAGCAGTATTCAAATAAATAGGATCGCCATCCCTTAGAAATTAATGTATGAATGTATGAATACGTAGTTTGGTTTACGTTTGTATTTAACATCAAAGATACTAATTTACGAAAAAAATATTGAACTAGTTAGTTCACCTGTCGGAGCGCACCTGGTCGTAATATTAACGCCAGGGAAGCGTCCTTAAAAACCGTCTTTCCCTTATATAAATATTTAAACCTAGCGTGACCGAAAATTACAGGATGTTTTTAAATTAGCCTTAAGCGAGACGGTTAACCGTCGTACCTTTGTCAAAAGGAATGGTTTTTTTTTCTTTAAAACGTATCTACCTATACGATTATAATTATACAAGTGTAAACTAGTCGAGCGACTGTCTAGTACAATATCCGGTTTCTCATACCTTTTTCGCTGGTGGCATCAAATCCTCTTGCTATAAGTACCGCTTTATAAACTTATCCTGCTATAAAAGGTACTTTAATAAAAACCACTATACACTTTACACGAAACATAAAAACTTTGGTAAGGCTCTAGTTTAATTAAATTAAGGATCACTGCATCAGAAAGGTAATTGCACTTATAATTATTTATAATATATGGATATTTTTTATTTTACTTCACGTTGCAATTCATGATTTTTCCACAATTTTAATTTGTTATCGTTATTAACAGCGGAAAATTCGAAGTACGTCGCGTTTCGTTGGCGTAAGCGACTGCCCGCTGTCGACTGGTAAAGTAGTAACACAGACTCGCGGCAGCGAATACACCATCGGGTGGGAGGACCACGCGATAGAAATATAAAATTTATCTGAGCAAGAAAGAGAAGGAAGCTATCGTCAGCGCCGGTACACAATTCACATCTATAATGCAACTAATGAAATCTGTCTTCTAAACCTATAAAAACATTCAAAGCCTAGCGTATCTATATTTTTACCGTGTAATACCGGTTTTACCTGTAGCCGACCGCGTGCCGATATAGTAATTTGAATTCCATCGGAGTGAAAAGGACAGAGATTCGTAATGGAGGCTTTAACGGAAAACGTATATAGTAAATGTATGAATAACTAAACGCATACTTTAAAATAGAACGTTATATTTAAACTTAATATTTTTCTAAGTATTTTAAACAAAAATCTTCTGAGGATTTTCTCTCATATAAACGATGATATAAGACCATAAAAGTACAATAAATAACACTTACAATATTTCCTAAAAATTCTACTTTCTAGTTTCTCACTATTACGGAATGCGTAATAATGACCATAAAATTCGTTAATTCCTTAACAAAATGAATCCTACGCCAAATAATGTCAGTCATTGAATAACTATCCGGCATCGGTTATTACCATCAGTGATTCAGAGGTGTACTCTTTTGTTTAGCTTTCTTATTGGTGGACGGCGAAAAGCTTCACTTTTACCAATTAGCTAGTTTGTGCTCGCTTGATCAACGACAACAACGGCTTTGTCTCAAAAACAAGTTGCGTAGTCGATACTATCGAAAATATTCCCGTTAACTCTGTTTAAACGATTCCTAATTTCTATGAATTTCACAATACAATATGGACACGTATTTACGAATATTAAAATAATATATTAGATTCATTTTGATCTAATAGATATAATTTCTTTAATATTCTTGTTCAGGTGCGACAATTTTGCCTTTACAACATATATTGTTTTCATATTTAAGTTAGATATTTCTTTACAGAGGGTTTATTTTATTTGTTTCTGATTTAAACGAATTTTTAGATTTTTTTATTCATGTAACATTAAATCTTGTATGTCGCAAGAATGCTGGGTATGTGAGATTTTCTATAACATTTCAATCATAACGGATACGGATGCCTTTATCCGGTATTTCACCATATATGTCATTAATATAAAATATAAAAATACACAGAAAATAATTACGAAACCAATTAAATTGAACTGTAAAATAAAAGATAAAGGTTTTATAATAACAACTTTGGTCAAATTTAAAAATTATAGTATATTGAATACATATATGTACATTTAATATAATAAATATTAAATAACCATATATGTACTCTGATGTAATAAATCTATGACCTTATATATCAATAAATTTAGGTGAAGAACGTTTTTGGCAAAACGCGCTCTTTGTACTAAAAGCCATTAACCGTTATTTAGTAAAGCTAAATGCAGGCACATTAACCTTCATCCTGCGGAGCAACTGAACAAATAGAGTGCAAGCATTTGATTGCTATAAATCAATAACGACTAAAATTTTACTCAGTAGTAAAATGTTTATGAATTCAGGCAATAGCAGCATATAGTAGGCTAAAAGTTTATGTTTAGACAGTTTTCAACTTTGTAGCCATTTTTTACGATATGGCGTGGTGAATGGCGAAACTTAACGCCACGCTTTATCTCCCTGACCGGGGAAATTCATTTCAAAATGGGGATTGAACCCAGGATCATCATGCTTACAGCCCGACACCATGCTACCACGATGGCTGAAAACAACTTTATTCTCCACTTTCGGTCAATTTTAGTTTTGTTGATATCATATTTCTAGACAAAACAAAATAATTTTCATTGTAAAATTTTTTACATAATAAGTAAAGCAACCTTTAGTAGAAAACTCACTAAGAATGTAACGTGAAGCTAAAAAAGACTACTATGAAATCTTTACAAATATAACCATACATTATCATAAAATAATATTGTGGCTAAATATTTCTACTGTGTTTTCTCGTATACAAAATGAAAAATCATTGAAACAGATAATTTCAAAGTTAAACACTTTTTATAGTTGAGAGTAACCTACATTTTAAATTCTGCATTACTAAAACGTTACAATGTTGTATATTATATTGACTATTATATATATATATAGTATATTATTTGACTTTTGTGTTTGCTTTAATAAAAATAATAAAGTAAATATAACTAAAATGGAAATAATTATAGTGATGACCATATATTATCACTTAGCATATCGTAGGCAGAAAAGCCTTAGTGAAAAATAGTAACATCTTTTTTCCCATTTCCATAGAATTTTGTATATTTTGTGTCATCTCACTTTGTCATATATATAGTATATATTTTAAATTGAATTATTAAATTTCGCGAAAATTCGTTTTCCCAACACGTTGACAGTATTCAATATAATGATTTAGCTTATTTTACTAAAAACTGAATTACTTAAATAGGATAATAGCCTATAATATATTCATAATAGTATAGTTTTTAAATTTATGCTTGCATTAGCTATTCATAATAAATATTTTCCATACGAGCTTAAGAAGTATTAGTAACCTAACACTTAGAAAGCTACATTTTCTTATAAAATTTTCTAAAAGCTTTAAAATAATTTTAGAAAATGTTTTGTGATATGAGACTTGGCTTCGACAGCCTGTATATAAAATTAACAATCTAACGTATTACTATACGATGATTAACGCGCGGTAAACAATACTACCTGTAGGTAGTATTGTTTACCGCGCGTTAATCATTCTACAAATCAACATGGTGACATTAATATTTAGGATGATTTGTAAATCATTCTAATTACACATCACATTAATCACATTAATGTAACCATGTTGATCTAACATTACTATTGATTTCTAAACATACATGAATAAAATAAATGTAATAATCAATAAAATGTTTGAACTTCTAAAGTATAACACACAAGGTACTGTCCTAAATATAATAATCAATATTTATATCCATATTTCAAATTTGAATGTATGTAATATACATTGTATAAAATTCACGATCAATATGGTAATTGACCATAAAACTCAGGCTTTCATCTTTGCTCGTCTAAAATATTGTGCTTTTATTTTAAAATATATGGGTAAAATTATAAAAAGAGCAACCACACACCCTACAAACCTAATAAGTGAAGGGAACGAAAGTAGCAATCTACGCCAGATGTCGCAGCGTGCTTCGAATGGTTTAAGACTGTGGAAATCGAATTGACGGCTGACCTCTTTTCACGATGAATAGTAATGACCCTACTTGGATATCGCACGACTCACATATCATGAGCACATCAGCTTAGTAGGCTATACGTGTTCACGAATTAATCAATGTATTTTTGAGGATAAAGTACTATCGATTTTCCATTAATTATAAAGATACTTTTAATTTTTCGATTGTAAAATGATTGCTGGTTCAGCGATAGTATTGACGACCATATATTGTTTAATTTCAAGAGTAAATATGTATAAATGTATTATATTAATCTATATTAAATTTGAATAGTAAAAATAATGAAGAAATGAAAGAATAAAATAATGTTAAAAAATAAACACAGAGAAATGTTAAAGACTAAGAAAATCTAAATATGTGATTCTAATTTTTTGTCTGAAGACGCACATTACCGCTAGGCTATATTGAACATTTGAACATTGGCACACCTGATATAGAACCGCAGCAGTACGCAGTAAATGATTTAAAAGAAGACAAGACTGCCAAAATAAAAATGACAGCAAGATAATAAAGATATTTCCATTGATATATAAAAAATAAACAACATGATTTAGGACTATAATGACCAGCTAAGTTATAAATATTTATCCTGGGAAATAAAGTTATAATTATTAATATATTATTATCCTGGGAAAATCTCGGGATGAGATTGTTACCTCACTCCCAAAAGACAAAAATGTCCCAGAGCTCGAGTCAAGACTTAAATTCCATAAGCAATTTATGATAGGAGCACAATTTAGTAAAGTAGGGTTAGGATCAAAGAGGAAAGTCCAAGACACAGACATAATAAAATCTTTTATTCGGCAAGACGAGAACGATAAGTATAAGGTGCACGCAATGGGCTTAGAAATGCAAAATGAGTGGCTAACTATAGGAGAATTCTGTATCCCTTTAGCTTTAAAATGGCGCACCCTAATTCACGACTGGTCTCCAGCACTACTAAAATTCTACCTAAATGCGTTCCAAATGACTGTTCCAGATCAAAGTAATTTAGTAAGATGGGGTAAAGCTACCGATAAATCTTGCTACATCTGTAAAGAGGCAGTGGGGACAGCTAAACATATGCTGGTGGGGTGTAGGGTACTCTTGGATAGTGGTCAATACTCGCGGCGCCATGACAAAGTACTAGAAATCATACGTGAAGCCGTTAGTCTTTCAGTTGCAAGAGCGCAGAGAAACATAACAACCAGCAAACGCTCAATAGAGTTTGTGAAAGAAGGTTCTTATAAAAAACCTATACAAAAGCCTTTCTCCATATTAGATCCAGCTCCTGATTGGACACTTGTGATGGACACGTATGAGAAACAGTATAGAATCCCTGAGGATATTTGTGTTTCGTCATCTAGACCGGATATTTTTCTTTACTCTCGAAGCCTAAAACGCGTAGTACTGGTAGAACTTACAGTTCCGTGGGAAACAAATATCCCGAAGAGTCACCACCTTAAACTCAATAAGTATTTCGACCTTACTAACGAACTGACCAGGAATAGGTTTAGAGCGAGCTTATATGCGGTTGAAGTAGGAGCGAGAGGTATAACAGCGAAATCTCTCTATAGTTTATTAAAAGAGCTCGGCCTGTCTAGAACTATCACAAATTCATTTCTAGAACGCATTTCGAAGGCGGCTTTGGTAGAATCATTCAAAATTTGGTTAGGTAGTGGGAGGAGCTCGGACAGTGAAGGTGAGCGTTAATGCATTTTAAAGGGGCCCCTTTAAACCTACACTTGGGTCGCAAGTCCCAAGCGCTGCTCGGAGCTCCTCTTCCTACAACACGATGGGCCCGGCACCCGCACGGTGAATCCATGGAACGCTAAGTTGTTACTTCTCTTCTATCGCATTAGGAAAATATGATAGATAGAAATATCATTAGCACAGGGTTAAATAGATATCGCATAAATAAATATAGCAAGTCATGATGTTTAAAATTTTTCTCTGTTTCTATATGTCTATGCATACAAATCTCAATAATGACTCTACTCATTCGTTCGTTAGTATATAAAATAATCTCTTTATTGACAATTTTATTGACAGTAGAAAAAGATACTATTTATAATATCCTGAAAATTGTACATTCTACTTTATGTGTTCTCCATTCAACGTGACATTGGCGAAGTGAATTGTGCTCAACTGGCACGCTCGGAACGCCATAATTAAAGAGAAGAAGAAGAAGAATCCTGAAAATATTGAATTATTATTATATAATAATTATCATTAATTTTAATTAAGATCTCGACTCAGTAAAATGAATACCGGAAATAAGGCTCGAATCTTTGAAGAATTTACGAAGAAATTAATATTTTTATTAATATCCCATTCCAAGGCAATTTCTATTTTGCATGGCAACTATTTTATTAGGGTCAATAACCATTTTTAATTAATTATAACAATATACATATCTGCTCACATCAATGAATACATTAACATATTTTATTTACACGAAATACATAAGGAAGAACATATGTTTAAAATATATGCTAAAGACGTGTCTATTCAAAGAAATCAAAGCCTAGATTCTTAGTGGATGCGTAAGAATGCAATATAGCTATATAGTGGTGGTAACCTTCCACAATATAAATTGGATATTACTTTTTATTATATTAAATATAACGTTAGCTCGTTTGTTTTCTCACAGAATAGGTATGAAATACCTACATATATCTATTTCATCATCGCGTATTTTACGGAGGAAACTAGAACACTATATTTTTAATCCAAAGTCATGTAAGTAAATAAATAAGTAGGTATCTATAAACATATAATAATATATAAAAAGTATAAAAAAGATAAATATATAGAAAAGTGATAAAAAATTAAAAAAACCATTCAACTATTTAATTAACAGGTATAATCAATTAGCTCCGTAGTTACCAGTTGAAATCTCACTAAGATGCTTAGTCACTATTACTTATTCTCAATATCGATTTCCAAAATCCATGAGGTAATATTGCGCATTTGCACAGTAACCACGACCATACGTGGGTTAGAACTCCACTTACTGAATTGACATTTGTCTGCAGCCATTTAAAACATATTCATACAAATTCGGATAGGCATATACAAATTCGAACAATATAGAACCAAATTGTCATTACAGTTGGGTTACTTGTCTACCCCATTATACGCAGGTACAGCGAGCAGCTATAAGAAATACTTCAACAATATGTCTAGACTTTTCATTAGCCGGGCTTTTCTTAGGAATATTTCGTCTTGCCTTTTTCTGTTATCTCTCGGCTTATTCTCATAATGCTTACGCTGGTATACTGCCTTCCGCTGTATCTTGAATAACGTAATCTAGATAAAAAATTCTTATTCAGTCTTATCTTGTAAGTGAACTTAACCATTTATTTTCTCATTAAGTTTTAAAAGTAAACAATATGTCGTAAATAATACCAAAGCTTAAACCTATTACCACTAATCTCTCAAATATTGGACATAAGTACCGTTTCGTTTAACCTTCATAGTCCCCGATCCTATTAAAGTTTAACGCGGCTATCAATATTCTTTTAGTGGTTGTAATTAGTGGATAGTATTGACTGTTTATTGTTCTTTACAATGAAAGTATTTTGTAGAAAAGTGTTATTCCCTTGTGACTCCTTTCACATTTAGCTTTCACCTGTTATTTGTATTCAAAACACGTGTTAGTACAGGTAAATGGATATATGTATATGTAAATAATATGCTCTATTAAATAGATATGTTTATTTATAATAAGATCATACAACAAGTTGTTGAAACGTATGGTGATAATAACAATTACACAATATGCAATTTGTTAATCATCCAAAAACTGCTGGAAAAATCGTTTTACTTACTTTTCTTATAAGTTCATGGTTGTTTTTTTCACATTGCACTAAATTCAAATGAATTTGATTGAAAACTGAATGGAAGAACGCAAAGAACGGAGAAATTAAAGAAATTCTTTCATTCCTCTGAGTTCAGTTAATCACGAAAATGTAACTTTATTTTGCATTATTATTTATTATTAGTAATAAATTCCTTTAGATTAATCAGTATGAGACAGATTCATCGCTTTTAGATACTACAGGTAAATAAAAAATAAAACTAAACACAAATCCTTCCTTACTTGATACGAGTCAAAATATAGCTTCAGCGCAAGAAGAGGACTCATGTATTTTGATACGTAAAAATAGCTTTTATTGTTTAAGAAATACTGTTGAAAAGAACTTGTATCTATATAGATCGATACACTTGCAGATAAACTGTTATTTTCAAACTGACACCAGCCCAACGCTTACAGAAGTTATGTTGTATCGTTTATTTTATAAAAAGCTTTATAATGTGTGCCTAATGACTTTTATCTAGGATCTAATCAATAATTCTTTGCCGGAGTTAAATTTTAATATCTTACTGAGTAACCAAACCATAACCAAAA
Source organism: Dione vanillae (assembly GCA_037178615.1). Lineage (NCBI taxonomy): Eukaryota > Metazoa > Arthropoda > Insecta > Lepidoptera > Nymphalidae > Dione > Dione vanillae. Next base: position 2,637,508 of record JAZFAU010000224.1, on the reverse strand, counting down.
AAAGTATTTTATGGATGTAATGTTAGAAACGAAAAACAATTATAATGTTCTTATCTATTTGCCTGCTTATTAGAGCGTCAAGCAAAAAGTTGCAAAGATTTTGATGAGACTTTCACCTTTGATTTTGTTGTTATTCTCTTGGAGATAGAATTCGAGTCTAAAATTTTTGAACCATTATATTACTAATGAAACTTGAATTATCAAATATATATTATAATCAAATATTATACCTTTTATTATCACTTACAGCATTAATATTTAAAAAAAATATTTTTAATTTACATTAAATCAAAATATACAAAAACAAACTATTAAATCCTCGATTAGAAAGTGAAAATCCCATATAAATTTTCCTGTCAATACTTACCACTCCCATAAATGCACCAAACAGTCAAACATGACGCAGCCATGTTCCGCACTTATGCAGGAAGCTGGCGCGGCCATGTTGTACTCATCTCTGTCCAAATTAACCGCGAGATTCATTTTCGCTGATATTTTCTGAACAGTGACATCTGTAACAAAAGAGAAGAATTTTTTTGTAACATTGAAAATGTTATCTTTGTCTTAGTTTTGCATTTCTCTATTTCGAAATTGTAAAAGACAAATGATTTTCATGTAAACTTATTAAATTTACCACTTACATGCTAATTGCACTTCTATTCATCTATAACTACTAGAAATTATAATTAATTATAATTAATTGAATATGAGAGGACAAATCTATTGACTTTTTGGATATATGTATATTGCGTAACGCTATATACCTAATGGACTGACCAGAATTAACGAAACGCCAAACGTTATGGCCCTTAAATACTTCTGCGGCACGTCTACTAGCATTAGCTCTTCATATATGTTCTCAGGGTATGAGCTTTTTATGAGACCTTACACTAGTACTTTTAGCAATGTATTTTCGAAAGTCAACCGAGATCTCATCCTACCTGTCATACAACTGACTCTTGCAACATATGTATATCTTTCATTACTTACTCATTTTGTCAACGAGCCTAATCCATTTGAGTACTTTCTTTTTCATTCCCACTATGACATCCTTGCTAGTACCTGCCATTTTTATGTATAGTCTAATGTGGTCATTTAAACTGAGATTACATATTCTCAGCATTAATTATAACATTTTTAATCTTCTTCTGTAATAATCATGTTTCGCTAATAATTTCGGTAACATAACCGCGTCAGTAGAGAACATTTTGCAAGACCAACATGCAGCTGGGGTGACGTTTTACCATCTCACCAATACAACACTTACTTACTTCAAACCTATTTCGTATCATCCATCTCTACTTAACGTACTTCTCCTGTACACCAACATATTCACTTGAACAAGAACAAGTGAATGTAGTGTTAAAAATCCTTACATTATTTCCTTTATTCATCTTTCTCAAAAATCATTTTACCTTCCCTACGTTTAAGTTCGTTTTGCATTCAGGAACAGACCATTTTACATACACCTTTTGCAGCTCAGGAAACTTTTTGGCTTACAATCTATGCTTCCTCTTCCGTATGTAAAACTTGATAAAATATACTTTTGGGTCAATCTTGAGTTTTATATATGAACCATAAATTTAGTTTCACAAAATATTAAAATGACTTCAAGCCAATGTTTTAGCAGCAATTATAATTATTAACAATTGATGAAATTGTATTGTATATATTAAAAAGGTACAATAAATCTAGTATGTAAGGTCGCATATAAATTACATATATATATATAGTTTGTACAAACAAAACAAACATAATTGCGGTCGCGACATACAATATGACTATATCGAGTATTAAGTTCTTGACGAACCAACTATTTTTTGCATTTATCATAATAGATAGGAATAGGAATAGGAATGGAATATATAAGAGGTCAAATTGGATAACCGTGTTTCTACTGGATAGATCTTAATCTCTAACTGATATCTTTAGAATGTGTCATATGTCAAATATAAATCTAAGCTATTTCCATAAGACTGATGTGGTAGAACCGCACACAACAACAAGTTTTATATAAACCAGGTTACACACGATTGCACTACAAATTTCAGACAAAGAATGTGTAAGTATAGTTCCTAATACAGCCAAGTAACCAACGTTTGACTCTTTAAGTAAGTTAGTTAACTTGGGCAATCAAATTTTTACTGCATTGATTTTTAATCAAACGTATTGTACGTACTCCTTACAATAACATAGGTTTTTTTTTATATTTCAATATTTATAGAGCTCAGACAAGGTCTATACAAATGGAAAATCCCTAAGGTTTCAACATAATTCTGCCAATGCATTAAACATGTTAGTTATCTTACTGAAGCGTAATCATAATGTTATTATTTAATACATGTACGCCCAATAAGGATTTACGTAATAATAATTTAAAACCTTTAGCAGGTATATCCGACCTTATCTAGGAAAAACATAAATCTAATATCGTCTCTCGAACTATAAAGCATGACCTACATACTCGAGTACGGAGTGGACAGTATCGATTATCACGCGTCTCGCCTCGACTCATACCTAGGCATAGTAATGGTCACTATATTTGTAAACATATATATAGATAACTACAAATTTCTACTAGTTCATTCTATCAAACAGCTATCACTGCTAAAATACGTAATATACAATTTCAATTTTTTTTTGCAATATATAGGATTTTGTTGCGGCTTCGCGCTTTATCCCATGTTATGATAGTTATGCCCCAAGAGAAGCTTGCCAAAAGGAGCCTATTGGTTAAATGTAGAGCAAGGAAATAAAAATAATTTGTTTATTTAATTATTTCCCCAACATATTATCAAACGCGTGAAAATTTGGCACCCATACAATATAAGATAATTCATTCAAAAAAAGAAAATAGAACACGGGAAAAAGTTCTAAACAAAACTTCACCATTTTTGTAGTATATAATAGATTTCTTAACCTTTTCATCAGCATGATTATTAGTAATAATTCAAAAGTTGCTATCACTGAATACTCAGTTCAGACTTCCTCGACATCGTAGAAAAATCTCTTAAGCGAACAAGAGCAGCGAAGGCTTAAGAGGTCACTTGTAACACATTCTTTAATTAAGGATACTCCTTTACTGTATTTTCCTATGTATGTGTAGTAAGTATGTGTATTTATGAACAGAAATGTATGAAACATATGATTTTTATATAACTAATTCCTACAAATAGATTTCAATCAACTCACGTTTTTACTTTGTTATGGCAGGCTCATATTCTAAATAAATGTATCTGGTGCAGGTACTGATGAGGCATGGTTGCTTCGGCAAATACCTGCACCAGATTGAGTGTCGAGAGATATCATCGGTTTGTCGTGACCCCTCCGTTGATTTAGCGCATTATACTCTGGCAGATTCTCCCGCTTTGGCCCTATAACGCCCATACTTTGATGTCTGTAGTGGGCAAAGATCTTACTTACTTATCCAGTGTGGTTCGGTCCATGCTAGATAGCAAAAGAAATTTGTCTGCAATGGTATCTTTTTGTGAAGCAGTCATCTCACTGAAAGAGATTGCGGAACAAGTGCGCGAATCTAGTACAAATGAAGAACCGTTTCGCCTCCGTAGACCGGATAGCAAGAGAAGACGATACGCACTTCTCCAACCCTTACCAGTACCCTATAGCACCCTGAAAGTGACGGTATCCAGCGATAGGCGGGCCTTCCATTGAGGCTTCGTAATCGCATGCACAAGCGATCCTGCGACGTCTTATGTATATGGAGAGGGTTCCGCTGGCTTAGTAAGTAGTACCAAAGTTATCGGTGAGTCCCACAGTACTGCCCGTAAAGCACTTTTGTGTGCACAGGCGGACTTCGTCAACGCATTTCCTAGCGTAATAAAAACAAGGCTTTTTTCATGTTATATATTATTTTCCTAAAATAAATTTGAAGATCAAGTCCTCTATCTACATAGTGGAAGTCCCCAACCAAGTAACTGTAAGTACAGTTACTTGGTTGGGGGTGCACACAAAAATAATATTATGGTGGTGATTCCACTCAACACGCAATGCCTCGAAAAAGGCAGAAAGCAGGAACGGAGAATGCAGGAACTGAGCAACGGAGTGTCTTAACACTAGGTTTATATGGTTCCTGCAGTTTCCTCTGCCTATCCTGCAATATGTGGGATAAAAAAAAATTAAAAAAAACTAAAAGTAGTTATTTCACATCTGTGTCAATTGGCTATTTTATATTTTGCAATATTTTTTTTAGATTACAATTACAGCAACTTAATAAAGTAATTGTATAATAATATATGGTATTTAATAAATTTTCCATAGAAAATCACACTCACGAGAATGTTTTGTAACTTAATTCATTCGGAAAACACTAATGATGGTAAAATTTTCAGCTATTTGGAGCGGAAAATCGCTTTTGTGCATGAGAGTAATATATTATTCGATCACAAATATTACAAAAAGTAAATATTTATAAGTTACGTAGGCAGATAAAATAACTACAATAATATATCGTATATTTTACTAGACTCTCACGACATAAATTCTTGTAAACATAGAACGGCAATCATTAATCTATTGTAGGATTATTAAAAACTCATTGAATTTACTAGGGCGGTGGCAATTACGCTTACGGTGTAAGTTAAAAGCTATCAGTTGATCGAGGCGTGCAGTGAAAGTGTCCCTACCATCAGATAAGTTGGCTCTACCTACTTATGGTGACCATAAGTTTAAGAAAACAGACAAGGAAATCTACTATATATATTAATGTATAATTTATAAATACTTGTAACTTTTGTACAATACGACTGCGATGAAAAAGTAAATACCTATTAAATGTATAATGAAATATATTTTATGTATTTACTTCTTTACAGGCGGGATCGAGAAAGATTGTTAAGTATATGTACTTTTTCAAGAAACTATATATTTAAAAATCTATAACATATAATTATTATATACTCTAACTTTGATATATTATACATAATAAATTTTTTATTTACTTTATACCACATATAGCAAGATAGGTAGAGAAAATATAATTTCAGAACACTCCATTCTCCGCCTTAATTTCGTATTTGAGACATTGTATATTCAGTAGCTGCACACACTCCACATCAACTAAGTAGAAAATTGTAAATAATTCACTCCCCCTAGTGAGAACAAAACTCACAGACATTAAGTCTACAGTCAGCTGTCAGACGCTGTCCTACTGAGCAAATTAGGCCAGTATTTAGGAATTCATTGTTAAAGAACGTGTTATGGACTTTCTAAATTAAATACTAGATACGGAACACAAACAATTAGTATATTTATTATAAACTGTAATTTAACTAAAAATTAATTAGTATTTAACTATAACAATGTAAATAATCCATATTATTATATAAATTAATTTTTTTACGTTTCATTGCCTATTTAAATTTAAAGCTTGATTGTTACTTGACCAATCATTATTGTATTTATATATTATATTTATTTATAATTATATTTTCCAATCGTATATGTTACGAAAAATGTATTTTTGAATTTCCTTAGTAATATATTAGTATCAATCTTTCATCCGTATTCTTTTCCTTTCACTTTCAACTCAAAAGAATTCACAAACTCATTGTCACCCTCCCATGCCTGGTACTTCTCTCCATTGTCGTCATACTACTTTGAGTACTATTGCCAATGTCGATAAACAGCTTTCCAAGATTTAAAGGGCGTGTGTGTTGCTTATTGACATTGCTCTCAGTTTACTTTCCAATTTAATGTTCTAATGTAATACTTAAATTAATAATCATGTATTAAATTATTATATACATAGCTATTTAAGCAGGTGGTTAGGTAAGATAAGTATGTAAACACTTACCTTACCTAAAAGATTTAAAAATTTTTAGATTTTAAATCAGTCAGGCGACTCGACTCTTAATAAAATATTTATTACTATAGCGTAACAGCACAGTAAAAGTTGTGTAACGCAAAATGTAAAAAAACTTACTTATATTATCACGCCTTAAGCAATTTCTTATCTCACAACTTGTCGTGCTCATCTCAGCCGCCGGCAACCCCTCGAGAGGACATTTTGGCATTTAGGGGAGACTTACAAGGTCAATGACCATCTTATAATTTATTACCAGCCTCACATACGTACTGCGTAGGCTTCAAATAAAACGAAAACAAACTAAGAGATTCTCAATATATTTTTTTTTACTACACTATTTTAGTGATTTAATTAGGATTGTTTTTTTATTTATAAATAATACTTGCATAATTACATAATATATATGTATAATATATAAACCTACATTTATTTATTTATTCAACATTTCATTTTAAAATTTACATAGTAGTAGTAGTAAAGTAATAATAGATATATGTATCAAAAGTAAATAGAATATATAGTCATATGTAGATTGAACATATGAAAGTCTTATATTCTGTGATTTATTTATTACGTGTTAACAATAAGTAGGTCATCATAACGTGCCAATAATTATCAATGTATTACTTACCCAGTCCCTCCTAAACGATTTTGCGCCGCACTTATTTTTGCAAATACAATTATTAATACACTTTTACATTGACTGAATGTCTACATTCTGAAATATTTAATAGGAGACACCTTGCTTTACAACAGTATAGGATTATTAAAAGATATAAATGTATTTTTGAGTAAAATATCGCGATATTGATTGAGGGGCGCGCGGCCGCGCGGTCTGTCACGAAATGAAGCGCCGGGGTGCGCGCGTTTTCCTCATTTTCCCGCCACATCAGGGGTGGGTTTCGGAAATTTGCTTCAATTCGCCGTAATAGCAACGTTATGTTGCTAACCATTTTCACGATAGCTAAGATTACGGCTATAAACCTATTTACTTTTTTGGCGCTTAGCGACCGTAAAAGAAATTTGGATATAATGGCTTATAATATATTATATACAGCCAAATAATTTAAAATTTTAAAACCATCATAAAAATTATCTTGAGGTCGTCTTGGCACAATGTAAATGTTCTCGACTACAAATACGATTGGTTTGGATTCGATCATCACCAGAAGAAATTATAATATTTTTATTGCTTTCTTTTCTTTGCTCTGGTAGGCAACTGCGCTAAGTTTCGCTATTTCATAAGCGTTTCAGAAACAAAACGGGCTCTTTGCGTGAAAAAACTACTCTTAAAATAAATATTTAAAGAGGAAAATGTATCTATGAGAAAAGTGTTACCTAAATATTATATTTATTGTTGTCTATTTTAAACTATTAATGCGTACTGTACATACTTTGTGCCTATTTTTTTACTTATCTTATCGTTCTCTACATAAGTTTATAATGATATAAGTTATTTTTACATTCAACAACAAATATACCGAAGGATAAGTGGTAGATGCTCAAAAATCAATGACCATGACGGAGGGGTAAAAACATGGGGTGATAATATAAACTAACTCTAACAAAGCATGGAACGATATTTTTAAATGCTGATTATTCTTTGAAAGTTCTATATACATACATTCATTATTATTGCAGAACATTGTAGCGTAAGCAGGAACTCTTAATATTTTGCTTAGTTTAGTTATTTTATAAAACTATCTACATATTATCTACTTACTTATTTACTTTCTGACTAATAATGATATATTTGTGTAAGCCTTTAAAAGCATTTGGAAAAAATCCTCCTGAAAAAATAAAATATTCTTTTTATTGGGCTATCGTAGCAAACTGATTACAAAATAATTCACTAATTTCAATATAATATAGTAAAAGAATTTGAAAAATTATATATAAATTTTTTAAATATGAAAATGCTTTTGTATGTTTACTTATATATTGCGGATATGAAAAAAACGTTGAAAATAATTACTAAGAAATAGCAAATTCGCTTTCATATGTAATATTAAGGTAGCTAATATCAATCGTAGTAAAAGTAAGAGCATATTCAGTGTTTTCTCATTTTTACAATGCAATCTCTCTAATAAAGTGCAATTATGATTATAAATATAAAATATAATAGCTATTTTAATAGTATTCCTATTGTTAAAAGCAACGGATATAATATATTCGTAAATGGTGAAAAAACTTACAACGATATTTTTTAACTTTATATATTTTTTGGTTAAAATATTTTTTATTCATTCACATAATATATTGTTTAGAAAGAAATAATTCCTTATATATCTACGTTTAACACCAGCTATAGTATTTACAGGTTAAGAGACTCCAGAGCAATTATGATATTTTATAATAACATAGAAAAATGATTAAATGATTGTAAAAATAAAATTTATACTTAAATTTATTATTAGAATTAACTTAAAATATTATAATTTCAAAGGGAACAGGCCAAATGCCAAAACAATTATACATAATTCCAAGAACTATGCCTAGAAATATGCCTAGAGTCTTGTGAACCACTTTACTAAAGCCCAGAAGGTAGCCTGTCCCTGGTATATCCCTTTTCCATGTTATTTGATAGTGCTAAATATTTTTTAATAAGCTTATAAGATAATTTTACAATAAATGATTTTCTACTAACAGGTAAAAAAATTAATTACATAAATATTTTTTAGTCGTTGATATATATGTAAAAGGGAAAATGTTTAAATGGAAAACACTAATATTTTTATCTCTTTATAATAACATTTACCCAAAACGCCGAATATATTACATGCATATTATTATATTATTAGAATTAACTTTTATTATTAAAAATCTTTTTATATCTAATCATTTTTCTAACTTTTGTTGTCTATCCTCTTTATAATCTATGGAAAAAGATAGTTACTGTCTTGACGTCTCCTCGAAGCTACCAACTTTAAAAATCCAACGGCTAATGTCAAATTTGTAATTGTAACGGCTATTCTTTTAAGATAAAGCAAAACTTTAGTGTAGATTGTGCAAATTTAACTGAATATGAACATGAAGAGTGATTTAAGTGAAGTTATTGAACTTGAAAATAAAATAATAAACCATGAAGCTTATGGAAATTCGTACGTACATTTTGTATACTTAAAATTTGTATGAAGCTGCTTATTATACTAATTGCTATATTATAATATTTATTTACATAATGCTTTAACTATTAGTTTATTTTTACTAAGCAACCGAGTGTCTTAACACTAGGTTCATATGGTTCCTGTAGTTTTCTCTGCCTACCCTGCAATGCGGGATAAAGCGTAAAGCTATAAAAAAAAATTATATGGAGCTGCTTATTATACTAATTAATATATTATAATATTTATATACACATAATGCTTTAACTATTAGTTTATTTTTACAGATATAAATGGTCCCCTAGAGATTTTGAATTAGGTTCAGCTTTAGGACAAGGAAAATTTGGTCATGTTCATGTGGCGAGAGAAAAAAAGACTGGTTTTTTAGTTGCGATTAAAGCTTTGTTTAAATCACAAATATTAAAGTCTAGGTGTGAACGCCAAGTAATGCGAGAAATTGAAATACAATCACATCTTAAGTAAGTCATCTTAATAACTTATTTTTATTAATAAATATATATTTAATATTTAAAGAGATTATAAAACCCTTCAGTTTCGCAGAAAATATTACGTAAAATCAAAAGTATTACTACTATTACACATAAATTATGTTATATAGCAAGACATAAATAATGCTATTTAAAAACCTAACATGTCTAAAAATATTGTTTCAAAGTTTAGTATTGTTTATAGACATCCAAATATACTTCGATTACTGACATGGTTTCATGATGAAAGACGTATCTACCTAGTAGTGGAATTTGCTGCTGGTGGAGAATTATACCAACATTTAACTAAGTCACCTAAAGGTCGTTTCCCAGAGAATAAAGCTGCAAAATATATATACCAGGTATAAATTAAAATCTAAAAACTAGTTATTATGAATTACCATAACCAAAAACAGATATAACCATATAATAACAAATAATTTTCATCATCTGAAAACTGTGACATAACCAGTTTAATTTTTTACTTAAATGTTCACCAAAAAATTCTATGTTTTGATATTGATATTATGTAATTAGTTAAAATTTATTAAAGATACTATTGTGTTGCACTTGTAGATAGTCCTACTGACAAAAACTAACAGAGTTAGACCCGCACTGTATGAAATGACTTGCATTCGATTTTTTTCTGTGCTATAACAAAGTACTACATTAATTTGTACCATTAAATGTAAACCTTTTAATACAACATTGTACATAATTAACTGTTTTATTCTTATAAGATTTCTGTCTTCAAGTACTCCCATCTCCACTTTCTCCAGCTCTGTCAGAGCATCCCCTGATGTGAAGACTTCCAAATTGTATAATTTATTCTTGAGATTCATTAATATTCTCTAGTCATGAAATTGCATACCCTTTATCAGTATACTATTGTACTTAATAAAATTATTGTACTTGATATGCTATTATTAACAATTTAATGGAAACCAAAACAATATTTTTTAGTTACAAAAGGACCACTATTGTCTACTAATAATAACTTATTTGTTTATTTTTTCAAGGTTGCAGATGCAGTAGAATACTGTCATAAACATCATGTAATTCATAGAGATATTAAACCTGAAAATATTTTAGTAGCATTTAATGGTGACCTTAAATTGGCTGACTTTGGATGGTCTGTACATGCTCCTTCAGAAAGGTTTGTTTAGAATATAATAAAAACTTTATTAACTTATTTTATTTTGGGTTATTTATTGATTTTCAATATAATACTTATTTTTGTAGACGAAAAACCATGTGTGGGACACTAGATTATTTGCCTCCAGAGATGATTAAAAGGGAAGTATATAATGTGTCTGTTGACCACTGGTGCATTGGAGTATTATTATATGAATTTTTGGTTGGAAAACCACCCTTTGAAAGTGAAGGCCAAGATAAAACATATGCTAGAATTCTGTCATTAGATATTGTATATCCAGAACATGTACCAGAAGAAGCTAAAGATCTTATTTCTAAGGTATTCTTGCAAACAATTATAATATCAAAAAAACTAGAATTATATATAATTACAATAATTAATTTATAAAGCATATGTTATTTAATTCATATGATCATCTAAATAACCATTAGCATTATATGCATTATATAACCTCAATATGTAAAAAATATTATTCCTAAATATATTTATTTACATTTTAGCTTTTGCGTCATTCAAGTAAAGAGAGACTATCACTAGATGGAGTGAAAAATCATCATTGGGTTCAACAATATTACAATGGTCACACTAATATGTAAATATGTTTCAATATTAGCATTACTGCAAACAAAACAAAATGATAACAAGATAAGTGAGCTGTATTCTCACATCTATTTTGAATACATCTTGAAGATGAACTTGTTTTCATTTTTGCTTAAATTTTCTTGACATGTTATTTAGCTTATATTATTTAATGATAATTTAAATTATATTTTACTATGATATGACAATATATAAAATTAGTTTTTAAGTGTGATGTTTACTTTGACCTTCCACTTTTATCTATGATAATGCTCAGTACCTAATGACATTGAATAAATTGCCATAATTCCTATAGACTATATCCAAATTCTTTGATCCATTTCAATCCATCTTTGCTGTTTCCTGCTGGTTTGTACTCAAGTCCTATCCAATCTTCATAGCCACTGTTTTCAATATGTTGAAGTATATATTTGTAATTTATTTCACCAAAAGTATCAGGCTCATTCCTTTTGGGCACTTGAGCTATCTGTCAAAAAATAACAAAATATGTGTTTGTAGAAATGTTAAACATGTTAACATAAAAATTTTTCTTAATAGAATTGTTGGACAATTAAAGTAAAAAAATATTACTCAAATTTATAAATAAATTGGAATACCTGAATGTGTCCAACATAAGGCATTAGATTCTTAATATTGTAAGAAAGATCACCACATATATGCTGTAAATGGAAAATATCCAGTTGTAATTTCAAATATGCACTATCTATTCTTTTTATGATGTCCACAGCTGAAATAGAATTACAAATTAATGTTATATACATTAAAAACAAAACAAATAAACTCATCAAACCATATATTTATTAAGTAAATATAGTCTTCTACATATGAGTGTGCAAAATTACAGAGAGAGATTGAGTGAATATTTTAAATGTATCTTATTAATCTTGAAATTATCAAGTACAAATTAATGTTATACAAGTTATGTGTTAGACATATATTATATATTTGTAAGTCCATATTTATATGATCTTGCTGATAATATTATTAATATTATTTACATTGGTATAAATCAACTACACTGCGAATTTTACTATTATTAAAATATTACAATTATATAATACTACATAACTTTCTATCATTAGCTATATAATTACTTTGTTTCTTGCAGTTTTACTGAGGACTGCTTGTGTCTAGATTAGTCTATATTGCATACTAAAATTCAATATTACAAAATTCTAATATATCTCTATAAATATCAAATATTTACCTTTACTAAAGTCACTGAGAAAATAATTAGGTACTGAATGTTGGTTTATTGGTTCAATTACACCTACAATGTTTTCATCTTTCAATATATTAGCCGCATATTTTAGATTATTTTCATAAGTCTCCCAGTTCTTTGAAGAAACTTTTTCTAGTTTGCCAGCCATAATATGAATTTTTCTTGCTCCGACTGCTTTAGCATAGTCGATTGTAACTTTCAAGTTGTCTTTGAATTCATTTTCTTTACCTGGCACTGCTGTTACACCCAGTTCACCTTTGGTTACATCTCCTGTAAATGTAAAACAAATATTTTATTGAAAATTAAATATATTAAATGCAACTTTTTAAACATCTGTTACAAATGTTCTAGGTAAAATGGGTATGTATGGAAAAATACCTGTTTTCAAATTAATTAAAACTTGCTCAACACCACTAGATTCTTTTGCCTGCTTTACCTGCTCTAAAGTGTTACCAAAAGGAAAACCGCTCTCTACAGCTTTGAAACCAGCGTCCCTGGCTAAAATATATCGCTCTAACAAATTAGAGGTTTCAGTAAACATAAAAGATAGGTTAGCGCAAAATTTCATTATGACTTATTACTTAATTTAAACACTACATCAAATTTGAAGTATGTTAAAAGCAATCGACACTAAAACTGACACTATACTCTATACAAATAAACATATGTATTTATAACCTAAATGATAACATTTTTGTTATCATTTAATGTTATCAAAACACTCAAAAGTCAAAATTTTATCTTTTACTGTCATAAGTAAAAACACTACAGCCACTAACCATAACCATAGATAAAAAAATTAAAAGTAAAATAATAATTATAATATATTTCTACGAAACTTTGTCTTTATTTGTCTTGAAATTGAAAGTAATATTAGTAAAAACTATCAACGTGATAGTTAGTTACATGTGTCATATAATTATCGGACAATGTTTAGTGACAAAATTAGTTTTGTGTTGAGATTAAAGAAACCTTCGAAGATCAATAAATATGGATCGCCAACATATATTATGGGAAATTACGTTATGAGATTTTTACCTCACTTCCAAAAGACAGAAGTGTCCCAGAGCTCGATGGAGTGACTCGATCAAGGGTTAAATTCCATAAACAATTTACGATATGAGCACAATTGAGTAGGATAGGTTTAGGATCAAAGAGGATAATTCAAGACCGACATGATAAAATCTTTATGTTGTGTAGTATAATGGTCAATCTTCGCGGTATACTCTGGGGTAATGGTCAATACTCGCGGCGCCATGATAAAGTACTAGAAATCATACGCCGTTAAGCCGTTAGTCTTTCAGTAGCAAGAGCACAGAGAAAAATAACAACCAGAAAACGTTCAATAAATAGTGAAAGCCTTCTTTCACTTTCTTTAAAAAAACCACACAAAAGCTTTTCTCATTTTCAGATCCAGGTCCTGATTGGATGATGGACAGAAACAGTACAAAATAATAATGAGAAATGATATGGTGAGAAACAGTACAGAATCCCCGTGGTTTTACGTCATCCAGGTCGGATTTATTTTCTAAAACGCGTAGTATTGGTAGAATTAAGTTCCATGGGGAACAAATATCCCGATAAGTCATCACTTTAAACTTAACAAGTATCGATTTTACTAACGAACTGACCAAGAATAGATTTAGAGTTAATTTATATGCGCTTGAAACAGAAGCTCGCTCCTTCTTCATTATAACATTGAAATCTCTCTAGTTTACAAAAATATGCACGTACGGACTTCGAAGGCGGCCTTAGTGGAATTATTGAGAATATGAATAGGTTAAAGGGAAGAGATTGGACCGCAGAGGTGAGTGTTAATACATTTTAGAAGGGCTCCTTTAAACCTATACTAGGCTCGCAAGTCTCAAGCGCTGCTCGGAGCTCCTATTCCTACAACCCGACAGACCCAGCACCAGCACAGTGAATCTATGGAATGCTAAGTAGCTTCTTCTTTTTTTGGTAGGCTTCTTCACTTGTTTCATAGTTTGTCGTTGCCTGGCTAAAGCAGAGTAAAAATATTTCAACCAAGCCATTATATTTAACACGAGCTTCAAACTAATTTGTACGAAAAAAAGTAAAACACATCGGCAGTAAAATATTTAGTTTGCCAATTTGAAATGTGGTTTTTAACTCTAACGAACAATATTCAAAATCAACTTGAATTAAAATTTTTAAAAACATTTTTAATTTTTCATAAAACATCGTGTCGTTCAATGAGTGTAGATATTCTGTGTAATTTCGATTAAAAAAAGATCAAAAATTACTTCAAAAATACCTTCAATTAGAAAAACAAAATTTAATATTTTTGTATATAAAAAATACCGAAACTACAAATACCTTAATAATACATACATTTACTTAGGAACACTACCTTTTATTTAATTAAACACTAAACATAGATAATTATGACCATTAGTTCGTGTACTTAAATACCTTTAAAATATGTAGTTAGAAGTCATAAAATACATAGAATTTATAAAAGTTACAAGCAAGAGACAAGCTTAAATTTGCGAGCGCATGCACTAGTTTCCTATAAAATGAAATATGTAGTTCATACATATGGTATGTACCTAAAATAATTTATTATTTTTTGTGTGATATATATTTGTACTTTTTCTTGATCTGAAAACCAAGATAACAAGTAGATACCTATCATAATAAATACATGTAGTATTCACTTAAAAACTAATACTCATATTGTAAAATTAATGTTTTATTTATGACATTTTTCTATTTCACTTACGATATATAAGTTAGTATTGTGTAACAATAAATACTTGTATCACAATTAAGACAGAATATCTGTCTCAGTACTAATCTAATGTACCACTAAACTGCGTTTAGGAAAAGGGGGAAATAATAAGGTTTCAATTATAATTTGTATTTTCCTTTAATATGTTAACAATTTTAGCATTAGTGTAATACAATACATCAATTATATTCTGTAACATACAATATGTTTTAGGCAAACGTATGATTGATGTAACTTGGTATGACTGAAATAATGTCATTATAATAAATTAATCATTCAAAAAAAGCACTATCATATTATCATGATTGGTTAACACACTACGGATACTCGTAAAATACATGTGATTAAATCGTAGAGGTGGAATGAAAATAGGATTGCCAACTTTAAGACAGTTAAATAACTAATAAAATATTAAAAAATCTGTATCTGCAAGTATGAATTAAGTTTAAAAAAAAAACACAAATATACTTAGATTAACTAAGTACTTTTGGCCAAATTAACTTATATCAAGTTGGCAACACTATTATAAGTAGCTTAAAACTAAACAATTTTACTGCGTATGATATATGTTATATTCTGCAATCGGTTTCCAGTTTGCAGTTAGCAGTCTTTACTAAGAGAGGTAATTATGGTTGATAATAATTATATAAATATGCTTTTTGATATTAACACAGCCATATTTTACTACGTTGTATAGTTACAAACTAAGCTTAGCATACTGTAAATATAAAATACTTAACTATTTAATAATATTTTGTGGTCAGCTCTTTCTGTACAAGAAAGAATTGAACAATTTGAGCAGACTGTGCCAATACCCTGTTAAATGTTTTCATCCTATTGATTTCAGTCATGGCAACCCTTTTGCTAACAGATATTTTTAAGACCAGTAACATAAACATCCAAAGTACACATTTATAATCTAACAAAATGTGAATATTTTTTATTTATTCACGTTTATGCTCAAAAAATTAAGCCATTACTTATAATACAACATATTAGTCTTACAATAATTCAATAACACAACATAGGAGCAATTTATTAATATCACTAAAAATAATCAGTACAATGAGCACTCGGTATCGAGCATAGGAATAGCGGCAAAACAAGTTTTATGCTTAAGAATGACAGCAAGTGTTACCAGAAATAATGCCGGACAAATATGAAAGTAATTTGATTTATTATTTATTTTTAAACTCATCAGTATGATTTTTTGATAGAATAAATCTTTTGTGATATTAATCATGTAATTGGAACAGCAAATAGTAAAGTTAAATTTAAATATGATGCATATATCTGGCAACACCATTCGGACAACTGGTATCACATGTTTCACCACTCGACTAACCGCAGAGATACTGGAGACTTTGGTGATAACAGGAAATCGAATTGAATATCCAACTCCCCATCAAACTCGATTCGCCAGCGTTGCAATATCTATAACAGACAAAAAACTCTACTTTTTAAATTAATTTATGAATGTATATACCTACATTTATAAACTAATTTTAAAAATGTAATACGATTGTATGTATTAGCTAAAAATAATTACTGTTAAGAAGTTTTTATTTATTTTCCTCCCATATACAAATTTATTGTATTTTTTATATCGGACGCGATTACGGCTATGCATGACAGCTCCATAACATCCCTAGTTTGTACTACAAGTTCTAATTGCTAAATTTCATAACTCAAAGTTAACGTTTACGATTACAGTAAAAACTTTAATGTCAGCTTAATGCCAAGCTATCTTAAGTACAATTGGATAGATAAACATATAGACAACTGGACAAGAAAACGTGAAGGATTATTGTTTTTTCATTTGAAGAACAGAAACCTAAAATAAGAGGTAATATACGGCAATTTGAATATGAAAATTTTATCATCGTACATAGGGTCATCCCCAAATTTCTAAGTGATTCACTAGATGATTTCTGGCTTCATAAGATTTGCTAAAACCGAATCATAAACGCTCGTATTTCTTGATTGCGTTGTTTCAATTCTTTGATTTTGTTATACTCCAAGGAACTGTGCCTTCCATATATCTTCCATATGTTCTTGAAAATGGTATAACAAAAATGGACAGACAGATAGACAGCAAATTGATACTATAAAGTACTATTTTATTGTTTTTGCGGTACAGAACCCTAAAAATATTTTATAATAATTTTCTTTCTGCAAAAATCTGTGATTAATCGATACGTACTTTGATGCATCAATTATTACCTTAGCCAAAATTAAATGAAGCTCTAACTCCACAAAGCGTTTGCCGGGGCACATACGTTTGCCTCTACCAAAGGGTGCAACGATACTTGCGGCATGCGGCTCGCGGATATCTATCCAACGTTCTGGAAGGTATTCATTGGCGCGCCAGAAATTTTCTTCACGACGACATGCAGCCCCAGTATGGGCTAACACGAAAATCTAAAACATATTATTATTTATTAATATATGGATGGTGTTTTTTATAGCTTAGAACATAACATTACATCAATATAAAACTTACTACGACGAATAAATATATCTTAATCTAATTAATTAAAGTTATAGTTAAAAATATAAAAACTTGAATATTAACGTAATTATTTCTCATCATAAAATATGATTTATAAATGAAACCATATCAACCTTACCCCAGCAGGTAATCGATGACCGCCAATCGTCATCGGCGTATCCAGTAGCCGAGCCAAGAAAGGTGCAGTAGGCAAAAGTCTGAAAGCCTCATTAACTGCAGCCCGGACGGACGGAGCGGCGCCTAACTCTTCAATCCGCAGTTCACCGCAAGATGGAAGCTCTGAGCGAATCTTCTGTTGCCAGTCTGTCCGCCCGCTCAGAAGGTACAGCAAAAAAACTAGGCTATTCGCCAGCTACAAATAAAAACACACTTTACAACTTTTTAAGAAGACTACTTTACGATAACTACAAAGTAGATAGTTATTATTAGTCTTCTAAATAGGTGTCGACTTGTACAAAGTAAGTGTAACGTGTAAGTATAGTCATATTTGAGATGAGACAAGGAAGCATTGTAATAAATTATGCTCACCGTGTTACTTGAGGCGATGTGAATTACAAATCGTTGAGTGAATTTCCTTTATTATCTAATGTACCACTCGCATAAATGCATACATTTAGGCTTACCGTTTCAATGCCAGCGGTGATAAAGTCAATGACGGCCGCTTTCTTATCGCGTATGTCTAGCTCGGGGTTGGAGAAAATCTTGAGGAAGATCTCTTGCATGCCGTCGTCGTGCGCCGCGCCGCGAGTCCTTGACTTCGCTTCCTCCATTAGTTCAGATACTATCCTACCAACATGGAGTTGGCAATCAGATTAATCATGATATTGACATTGGACAGTCATATGATATGTAAGATTGTCCTGCTGAAATTGCGTAATTTCGTGTCGATATGAATATAAAATTGTAAACGGAGTTTTAATTTATCCTTTTAATCAGCGTGTTTTATGAATGAATCTAATAATAAATATATTGATAGGATAATCCTTAAAATAAATATTAAAAGCTTACATATGGATCGTTTCTTCACTCTTGACAAAAGTTTTGTACAAAGATGTGGGCGCGAACTTCCACAAGGGAGCCCCATAGTACGAATCTCTTTGAGCTCTAAAATGCGCCTTTACTGCTGATGCCAGCGCTGCCGCACGACCAGACATCCAACGTTCCAGAAAACCTAGTCGCGTTCCTAACATCAAGCTGCATACAGCTGTAAAAACAATAATCGAAATTATAAAACAAAAATATAAACAATTTGTGATTGTTACTTAAATTGTTATCGCTTATATTAATTTAAAAACTGTTCAGTATATAGATAACTGAAATAATAAATATATTGATCAAGATCAATAAATATATTGATAGTATACGATGGCTACTTGGGGCAGGGGAATAGAGCATGGCTGCACCAAGACGTTGTGGGCTCGATTCCAACCCGATTGATGAGACATTTATATACACTAATTAAAAAAAAATTATAATAGACAAAAGGTGAAATAACTTTATTCATTTTGTTTACCGCAATCGATTAACTTTAAAACATATGTAAAGGGGGCATTTTGTATGCATCGATTTTGAAATAATATTCTTGTTTAACGATCTTAACCTAAATAATGTCTCATATGGCAACAGCCTCGACACACTAATAATTCTAATTATTTGACCGAATTATAGACCGGCTACTGGGGTTATCATTACGTATTTACCTTACTCGTTAGATCATGTATGAGTTATGAAATTACTAGCATATTTAATATAAATACTATTATTAAATAAATAATAAATATATTTTTTAAAATAAAAAATAGTCGATTTATGATTGTTAAGGGAATATTTATTTTAAGAAGAACAAAATATTTTGAAACTCGTCTTTATTTTAGTATTTTCTTATCCTTCTCTATTTGAGATATAGCGTGAATCTGATGAAGAATATGTAAGTTTTTTAATATATTCCTTTAATAAATTAGTCTGTCTAATTTCTCTACATTATATGAAATCACGCCCATAAATATCGTTATTATGAGTCCCAATCCCAGTTAACTGTATTCAATACTTTACGAATAAGGTGTAATTTTTTATTTATTTTCAAGAAATATATACGATTAATAGCTTTTTTAAAACTATTTAAATTTTATTAGTTACATGTAAATAATTCTAGAAAGGGATTTGTTTAATAAATGAGGACGTATCTGTAATTTTATTTTATTATATTAAACTACTGGGGCTTTTGTTAACATAGCAACCTGAACACCAATGTTATCAACCCGTATACGATGACAAGCTTCATAATGCGTTTCTAATGTGCATTCCTGCGATCCAATGCTAGAGTGACCCACATTACTTTCTTGTTTGCCGTCAAAGATTAAAATATGTTTTTTTAAGATTTACTGTATGTAAAATTATGTAATAAAGTTACGTATATGTTTACTACAACTATTAAACGTTGTTGAATCATCAGTACTTTAAACGTTAACATTAGGCATTAGATTAACATCTCTATAGTAACAGATGTGTTTGTTATTTTTCGGATTTAAATATTCTCAAAGTATAAATTTACATATGTTATAAAATAATTACTCTACATAATTGTTATAATTTAACAATATCATATAAATTGCACAAGAAATAATTTTCGACATACATATGTTCGGCTGATGATATTCTGCTCAATTGAAACCAGAAACCATGAAACTAGAATTACAAGAAATGATCATTAGAGCAAACGACTAAAATTTTAAGTTCTATATAATATTTAAGAAAATGTTTGCAAATTCCTTAACGTTTTTTTTTCTGCTTATTGATCCACAAAACATCTTAATAATCAAAATATATTTGGGCGTAATGAAAATTGATCTCGGTGATAACACTCTATTGCATTTTTCAAGATGGAAATTCAGAACGCGTTTATAGTAATAATATATGAATGCTACCCAAAGAAACAGTGACAAACACGAAATAGACAACTACATGTTTAAATAAAATTACTTATTTAACTATATTATTTAAAATTTTCAAGTTTCAGTTATTATGAAATATTTTAAACATAAAATATTATTCTTAAGACGACTAGAAAGTATAACAAACAAAATCCGTCGAAGTCGTTAACAATATACTAAGATAAGGCGCCCTAGTTATGAGACGTATCGCATAATGTATTTCTAATGTTGCATTCTCAAAGGCCATTACTATCCCGACCTATATTGCATTCCTTATCTATGTCGTAATTCACAGAGCTTCGGTTTTTCAAAGATAAAATGTTATAATACTAAGAAATTTATAAACATTGACGATAATAATATTTAATATACAAGATACTATGTAAATGTATTAAATAGCTGTTTAGGTTACTGCAATTTTGTGTTTTGTATGAAACATGACGTATTGTCAGTGCCCGACGACACGGGTACGTTGGATTACATAGACGCTATTAACATGATGCAATATAGCTATAATCTAATAAAATTAATGGGTTCCCAACACTCGCATAATGTGACCAAATAAACTCTAGTTTTATAACAGTAGTACAGATTGCTAACTATTGCATGCTTGTATGAAGGAAAAATGTAAAAACTATTTAAGGTACTCCATAACTAGAAAAAAGCTATGTAGGTATAGGCGTTATTCTATAATAGATATTGTTGCACGATCTGTGATAAGAACACAATAAATTACGTCAGTTTTAATTTTAAAGGACAGATGATGTAATCCAAGCTTACTCACATTATATTTATAAAAAAAATTACAAGGAGAGATTTTTGGCAGATCTTAATATTTTTAAATATATCATTTGAAAATTAATAAAATTGAACGATTTAATAGAAAAAGTAAATAACTAAGTCATGTCAATGCTTTATATTAAAATTTATGTTAAAAAATTCAAACATTAGTGCTTTTTAAAATTAGCTTCTCTTCTCTTTTTTACATACCGGGAATAATTATTATTTACTATCGTGTAAAATGCTATAATATATATTGTTTATATATTTTTGATTTCATGAGCACGTTTAGAACTCAACTTTCAAATTAAAATCAAAATACAAGTCAATTTGTTTAAAATGATTACAATTAAAAAATATTTTTAGTAAATAATAAACAATTTCTTAAAGTACATTTGTGCAATTGCCCTAATATATCTATAATACATATCATATGATCTTAAAACAAAATATAATAGATTAGTTAATAGGAATCATGTCCTGTTATGACATACAATGGTGCAATATGTTATGGCCTAAATGATTTCTTGACGATAATTAAAAATAAATATATTAACTAAAAAATAGATTAAAATAAGTTATTGTTGTCATTTATATCGACAAAGCAAATCCGTTAAGTAAGCTTTTATCTATAGATATAACAAAAATATACCTTGGAAAATATATAAATAAATATATTGAGAACATTTGTTAATGTAATAGAATCCAAACAATATATATTTCTTTGTTTTTGTCCTTGCTTTATTTCCCTCTCTCCCTATCTCCTATATAATAATTAAGTTTCAGCCAATTCAATAAAACTCTTATTTTTGGTAAGGTACCACAAAAAAATAATGTAAGCCTTTATTAAATCTGTTAAGCCAAATTTAATTTTAAAACGTAGACCAAAGACAAAATCATAAAAAAAATTATACTGTTTGGATTCTATTACATTGATAAATACTCTCAATATATTTATTACACATCTTCCAAATCTATGGTTTCATACGATAACATAAGTATAATAAATAACAAGCAAACCGTGTATTGACGTTGTGTACTTTCATTCATTTGCATCTAAATTTGAATGTTTATATGTTACATGTTTATTTTATTTTTATATTTCATATTAAGTTCAGATTATTTAAATTGTTATATATAAGTCACCTAAATATGTGTAAAGTCAGAATGGATGAAGGAAAACCCTTAATCCATTTTTTAATTACTAAAAAAATTGAAAATGCTCATAGTTTTTTCTATGTACAGATTCATATAGTTTTGTTACTTACAAAAACTTTAGAACATACTATGGAATAACGTAGAGAAAAAATTGACCTTGGCCTTGATAGTTAATAACACAATCACTTTAAAATAAGTATTCAGATAAATTTGCTACGCATTTGTATTGTAATAAAAATATTTAGATTTACTTGACAGCAATAAAATAAATTAAATATATTGTAAATTGGTTTTATATTTAAACATGTATAATTTTAAAAATCAAAACTTAATACAAATTTCGCGAATCAATAAAATAAATATATGCAGAGGATACCTTAAGTATACTCGCATATAAAAGTTAAGTCTATTACAAAGTAGTCGTGCTGATATTAATTATATACCTGTAGTGATCTTCCAAAATCATCACACACTTAATAAAAGATGCCATGTACAAAAAACTTACGACAATAAATTATCATCAAAAGTATCATAAATTCCGACGAAATTGGTAATCCTTTAATTAACTCGCGATATTTATTCAGCCTAATCCTATCCATTAGTTTTTATGACATATGAATTATGAGCTGTAAATTAAACAACTTTTAGTATGTTTATTCTAAAATATTTTTTGCGAATGTTTCAAGAAATATATATAGACATGTCAAAGGATCTCCACAGGGTTATATGTTATAATTTGGAATAGATGGCCATATTACATCAGTCAACTAATGAATTTGTAGTTACTTAGCATACGAAGATTTTTGATTTCATGTCCGTTTGTGACTTTGATATATATTAATATAAATAGTTTAATTTACCTCATTAACATGTACGTGTTCTTTCTTACCCATGGTAATTCCAAAAACAGCAGAACAGATTTTAATAAAAATACTCAAGAGAGTTCGAAGAAAAAATAAGTATAAGTTACAACGTATCCTGAAAATCTCATAGTATCAAGGGCAACGAGATAATATACAACACGTAAACACGGAATACCGTGCAAATAAAATATTGCATATAAAATTATAATATTCATTAATACACAAAGAAAAAGAAATTGGGGAAGCCGCAAGCGGAGTCTTATATATACGTAATAACAAATTCTATCATTATTATGTATCTCTTTCATAGCTTGGATATCCATCAAAGAATATATTTGAGAAAGCGTCACAGTCTCTTTTCAAATACGCTCGCAAAGAGTTTTAAGTACAGAAGTAATAAAAAGATTGGCAGCCGTACTCACTAGCCAATGCCAAATGATTCTACTTAAAATGATACAAGTGGTGATCTAACAGTAGATAAGGGCGGTAAAAATATTATTTAGTGAGCTTGCAAGGAAAATATTGTTAAAAATATGTTTTTATTATAAAATTAATACATGAACTAGAGGGTTATTTTAGGGTTATTTGAGGGTTTTATTAGTTTAACATTTTTTAGGGATGGTAAAGTTAAAGAATTTGCCATCCCTAAAAAATATTTTGTTAATAAAACATTTTTTGTTTTTGTTAAAACACTGAATTTTTGAGACTGAAAAAAGCGCGCGATAATGATTATTTGTTAAATCTATAAAATTGTTCCAGTTCGAAAATCGACTATAATTTTTATCAATCCCTCACCTTATCTAGACTCACTTCTCAAAGTATGCACAATTAAAACGCTTCCATAAGCAATACATAATAATGTGTAAAATTTACGAATTTATATTTAAAAGAAGATGTAAAAAATGTATGTCTCAGCTTTACTTAGGTAATGAAACATAACAAATTAGTTTTATCCTTCTATTATTAAACTATATATAATGCTTTAAAAATCATTATAAATAGTTTTATCATTTCGAAGATAGCAACCCATTAAGAGGTTATGTTTTGATAGAAAAAGTCAACTATAATAAAGCCAAATTTATTAGGATATAGAGTGGCTTTGTTTACATAACCCCTGACAACATCGTATGAATGAAACTAATTTTTTTATATTTATTTAAGAGCACGTGCAGTACTTGTGATACTACTACTAGTAAATACAGCAATTACTTTAGTTTGTAATTAGTAAACGAAGAAAGCGTACAATTTGTTTTTTGCAATGAAAAGTTATATGTTTACAAATCCGAAAATTATTGATATATGTTTATTTTAATTGAGTTATTATTATACATGTACAAATATTAAAATACAATAATTACACCTAGTATCTTGGATAAACACAAATCTTCCCAAAATCTTGCAACACAAAAAAAGGGTTTTATTGCTATAAAAACCTCTGATATCGAGATGTGTTTCGCAAGATTTTGTTGTACTAACAAATGTTTATATGTTATAACTTACATTCTAAGCCCATCCTGTTTGTAAGTTGATCGAATCCCAAAACGCTACCATCAGGTTTCCGACAATTTTGCAGTAGATTAATGAAGTCATCACAAATATTATTTAGCTCGGGAATGAAGCCTTGGATAGTGTGAGGGCTGGTTAGCTCCGAGGTCAAGTGACGACGGAGATGGTGCCACTTTTCGCCTTGCCTGAAAAAACAATCTTATACACTACTGAATTTGACTATAAGGTGCTTTACATATAATTACTCAATCTAAATGCATAAGCTGTCTATGGCCGAAGGTACAGTTGACTTATAGCTTATATTTCCAAATAATCAACTGCTTAATATTGTTTATTTAATTGGAACTAATTCATTATATATACCTAACTATTGACATCTATTGAATTAATATTTTTAATTTCATCAATATTTAAATTGTGTCATTCAGCCTTGCGTTAAATCAGTAATAAAATCGCGACAAAACAGGAAGTATATGTATGTATATTATATATAGTACCTACAAAAAAGAACTACCGACTAAATACTGCGTCGCGAATGTGTAGGAACACACCGTATACGTGACTAGAAAACAAAACCTTAACCGAAAAATAAGAATATGAAACTTTATCGTCGCTAACAATACATACTTAAGTATCAATTTAACATAAACTATTCACATAAATATTTTAAAGGACATTTTTAAACCACTATGTTCTGTTAAGTACCCTCAATACCTCGGAACAATTTTAATACGTAAATATAAACGCCATTTATATTAATATTATATGTTTGATTCGACGCGCAAATGTGAATTACAGGTTCGAATTAAAAATATATATATTGGTTAAGATGTGACCCTGTGACACTCAGACGTGTGAGATAGATAGATAGCTCTAGTTTACTACGATTTGACCACAGAGGCGGAGAAAAGGAAATAATAATATGATTATTAATATTTCGTAATAATTCTATTCCTTTTTGGCCTAAATAGAGGTTGAATGCAATGATTTATGCTTAATAATCCACGTTAATTAATAAAAACTTAAAGCATGAGCGATTAAGAAAAAAAAACAATTAATCATATAAATGTAATTATGCAAGCTACGAGTAAAAGTGCATACAAAAAATGTAATGACGTGTAAGCTCACCGCACCCACATGCTAATTTACCACTTTTTATGACTGAGTCTAGCTTTCACCTATCACGGAACTGGCGGGAGTGCGCTAAAGAAATATGTACACAAGACACTGTTTAATCTCTTCTATTGTTAATATTAAAAGGCCGAAAATATTTTTAGATATCACATATTAAATTGAAGCTGAAAATTGCTGTACAAGTTATTATATCGAAGAACATTTCATGCAGATATTGTTCTTACAAATATTGGACATCTATTAATATCTTTATATAACCTGAAATACTAATTAAAATTCAAATGAATGCATACAAAGCAAAAATTATACCAGCGCATATTACGACTAGTAATATCAGTTCATAGTACACGTATACAAGATATTCAGCTATAAATTTCACGCAAAATTAACTTACTCATTAACAAGTCCAGTGGATGCATAACGATCTGGTCTACTTCGTCGATACACTTGGACGATCTCCGTGGGGGGTCGGTAGGGTCTCTTGGCGGGGGTCCTCAGCACAGCCTCCAGGGCAGCCCTCTCCGCTATGGACACCACCATAGCTCCTCCCGGGGTGATCTCCGTAAACACCGGCCCGTAACGCCTGAACATGTCTGCGTGCAAATATCTCATTGTGACGGCGAGGGTGCAGTGCACGTTAACTCTCCGGGATTATTAAAATGCATTGCAAAATATAAATTATTACATTGCTTCCTAATGAGTATATATGGTCGAGTAAAATATGAAATAATAGTAAATATGGAACATGCAATACAAAGTCAGTGTTAACAAAAAATAGATTAACAAACAAAATATGTGGTTAAATAAATAATGTTAAGTAGAAGCTACAAATGAACGGCTCTACAGTGCATCGTTATGTACGAGTATCAAGGTAGAGAACGTTTTCTGATAAATAAATCTCCTATGACGACTTCAGTGCTTAACGCTTTATTCAATAACTGGGCAAATTGTAAATAAATTAAATTATAATCTATTTATATCACAACTTGTAAAGTTTGAGTTTTCAAAAATTACCACTTAATATTAGAAATGTTTTTCTAATATAATTTGTTTTAGACAATTATCGTTGGACCTTACCTTCATATGCTTCATGTAGTTTATTCATTTTGTATCTGCTCCAGAAAAGCCATCTAGTGCCCAACAGAGGTAGAGCTGGTGGGCCGGGAAGCCTCGCAGGTCTCTTCCCATCTATTGGCCGAGTGAACAACATTGTTACAGCCATGACGAGAGCAACTAGAGCCAACACAAGTGTCGGGACACCTGACCAATCCAATAGTGGCGGAGACGTGCTCTGTAAACAAAAATATTACATTTTCGCTACTGAAACTTGTGTATATGCATATATATTCTTTGTAATTTTCATCTAAATATAACGATACGAACCAACGAGCAACAAATTGGCATGTTTTGGTTATTTGACACTGTAAGCTACGAAATTTTCCCTTATCGTCTATTTTTAATGTAATTAAATGAAATAGAAGTAAGTAAACAAGTATTATATTTCAATTTTATATTATGTTTCTTCCTATTAAAATGAGAATCATTAAACAATAGGTATTCTCGAATTACCACGACGTAACCTTGCTCTGATATAATTAAATTTTGCTTTACGTTAAACTGACGTAGTAGTTGCTTCATAATTTTAAAGCATGCATTTATTAATTTTAAAGCAAGCCTATTTATTACCAACCTAAAAATATTAAAATTTCAGTAAAATAGTAATGCAACAAGAGTAACACTTACTACTATACACTATATGACAACATACTTACACTATGTATAGTATATTAATTTATAAACATCCAACAAAGTGTAACTTACTATTTATGATTATGAAAATCAATGAGCAATCATCAATGTAAACAAATTAAGCTGTAGCTATCTAAACTGACCAACAATATTGTGCTCTACGAAACCTATTCACGTATACTCGTATAGTAAATGTGTCACTCGACAGGTGAAGTCAGTCATTTTCTTTATGAATGAATCGAAGGCAAGTTCAAGTATTTTTTATTGCTTCATCGCATGTGAACGCGTTGTCGAGTTAACAATGTTTGCTATCGCGGTCGTCGACCTGCTTGTGATGTGTTGACGCAGCGGTCTTGACATTGGCTTTGCGTAACTGTCGCTTACGTAACGAAACGTTTAACGTAGCCTGAAGGCAGCGCCCGTTGGTTTCTTGGTCAATCAGATTTCGTTTCCGTAGCTGTAAGCTGCATTATATTAATTTGTACGTGTGTACTATAAAATTTTCATTACGGGTTATATAAATGACTATATGGCTTGGCTTTTTAAATTAGATTATTTGCATAGATTTTATTAGCTAAGTAGAAAATAACTTTATTTAAATATTTTATTAATAGACGCATAGCAGCAGAAATGCAGTGAAATACTTGCATTTTAACATGGCCTTACTAACCTATGTAAAATTTTTAAAACACAGAAAATTTCACAATATGAGCATCCATATCAAAAATATCATAATTGATATCATATTCCTTCAAGTTTAATGTGATATATAATATTAATTTTATAATTCTTGTAATTAATTAAACGAAATTACCACCTGCGGAGGTGTGAACACGCGTGAAAACTGATATGAAAAAGATTGCCGTAGGCACCGTTTTTATTGTTACGGGACCCGCTCATTTAGCAATCAGTCAGGACAAATTGGTGTTAACGGGATTTTACTTAAAGTGGCCGTTAATAAGTCGATGACTTTCAAACTCGTTTTGCATATCGTTTTATTTGGAATTTGTTATCTATAAATATTATAGTTATATTTAATAATTGTAAATTTTTTAAAACATTAATGTTTACACGTGTGATCGATATATAGTAATATAAGTGTCAAAATCAAAAATCGAACGTCAAAAATATCTTCTGTTTCTGTGTCTCTTACAATGTCACTCTTAGGAAAATAAAATAAGTTAATTAAATTATAGTATTACATAACCTTTCCACGTGTAATAAATACTCTTATAACAAATCAATCTCATCTGTCCATGTCTTTGACGGTTATGAGTTCGATTCCGACTTCAAGAAATAATTATTTAATATTTCGAAAACTAAGGAGAAAGCAGAAATCGAGGCTTCTTAACATTCGGACGCCTTTTTCCTACCCTACGCGGTATATAATGTAAAGCTTTAAATATTCGCTATTACTTTTCATGAAAAAATTGTTTAAGGAAGCAGTCATAGAAACGTGTCTTTTCTCATTATTTAAGTTGAATAACCCTATAAAGAAATAAATAATCACCCACGGTCATAAATTGCAATTTGTTAAATATAAAGCGCTTGCTAGTCTTGTATTAATAATTTACTTGATATAAAAAATATATATTACCAATTGATTGAGCTTTTTCTAAAATGAATTGATGTCACTAATTCTCGATAGACTAAGAACTTATTTATCATATACATACATATTAAACAAATATCTATGTATGTATATATTCTTTAATACCAAATTGAAGATCTATCTATTTTGCTGTTGACATCTTATTGCCTAAAAGATACCTATAGTCTCATATTTTGTCGATATCAAAACTCTACGGTAACACTTGCGTACCGCAAGTTTATAAAAATATCCCATTAACGATTTAACTTATTCTTTAATCTTAAATCTGTATTCAGTTTTTTACATATTGCCTCTTGTTTGATATATATTTATTGATATATATGTATGTAATTTTCAACCAGCCTTTTTAGACATATGTTATTTTTTAGACATTATTTCCCCACGTATTTTGTGAGGGATTATGAATGGAGTAATGAAGTACTTTGAAACACCACATAAGGTAATATACACATACAGTATGCAAATAAACAACACCCGATGCGTCCGAGCAAAGTTAGTGAAAAGCTATTTAAGTATCTAGACAAATGTTACTGGTCAAACCTGATTCAAAGACAAATAAGATTTTCTAATACTAAAATGCTTATCCAAGGCGAATTAATACCGAAAAGGTTAGCCTAGGCCACATTGCTATATTATCATAATTGCATAATATGAATGAGCTTGTTTTGTACTATAAGGTCGTATATATTAGCAAAGTCCTTCGAAGGTATGTAAATTATTTTTATACTTTAATTAAATTCACATAGTTCTAAAGCTACTACTACGTCCTAATTTTTTTAATCCCTCATTCTCTCAACGTTTCCAAACCGTCTGATCATGTTAATGATCATATAATCGCATTTTCACTGCTGTCTATTCTATTCTATGTATATCTTAGCATATCTTCCAAAAAAATCCCATATCCTATTTAGAAATCACATGTCCACATTAATCATTTTTTTCTCTTACATTATAAAATGTTCATTCTATGTATGTAAAATGAACCACAAGAAATTTCGATATTATATGATGATATTTATATAACATCGATTTCGAGTAAGCAAATACTTTAAAGACAATTAAGATGTCTCTACAACTTAATGAGCCCTATAATTTAAGCCCACGCTGCCTCATTCTGTCTTTTGATTAGAAATAGGTATGGGTAGGTATGTAGGAATAGACTAGCATTTTCTGTTATAGACTAATGACCATAAAATTATATAAAATGTTTATTTTATTGGTATTTTTTTATTGTTTTATACAACATGAAATTATTTCTATAGTTTAATTTATTAGTTACAGTTCTTAATACAACACGTTATCAATGTTAAATAAAATAAATTAAAGTACGCTTTATAAGAAGCGTTTATTAATATAAATTTATTACCTATTAACCTATTTTTTACCATTAGATCTTACTTATCCAGAAATTCTCCAGGGAATACTAGTTTTTAAGGCATATTTTGGTTTTATTAAACTTTTAGAACATCCTATTTTGCGACATGACCAATCATCGTTCAACGTTTACGTGGTAAATTAATGAAATGTGACTGTTTCGTAAAGTACTCCATAATAAGAAGAATATTACAATAATAAGAAATTAAAAAAGTTTAAAGAAACTAAATTAACAGAGGTGTTTTATCCATACATTCGTATCACACTGACACACTATATAACAGAAATCAGAAAACATGGATTAAAGATATTATCATGCTAATCATAATTTTTTACATAAAAGTTATTTCTAATAACAATAAGTAAATTAAATATTATTTTAGGCTATTTTCAATTTTATTTCATTTATGTTACTTTTTTTCCAAACTAAATGCTGCTGACGGACGGCTCAACGTTGAGCACTTGAGTCTATGTTTATGTAATATGCAGTTGCTAGCCTATAATGCAACTCCGTCACTTATTATTGGAGCTATAATAAGAGATAAATCTCAGACCGGCTTAGAAATGCATTCTTTACTAATTATTACTTTAACATTCTTCATAAAATACGTATACCCATACATTAATTTGTATTAGATAAATATCGAGACTGTCTGTCTGACTGAGACTGAAAGACGGAAAGTGTGTGTGGGATTCACATTTGTGTTTATATGTATATTACTATATTATTTATAGTGTATATGAAAACTATCTTATCAGCGTAATTTATATAAAATCGCCTAGTTGAGACCAAATGGTGTTATTTTATATGAAACGAATTAAAAAAATAAGTTTGTTACTTTTATTCGTGCTCTGTTAGAATTTTTCAATACAAAAAAGTAAAATTTAAAGCAGTTAAAGGAATGAAACTGAGTTATTTATCATTATAAAATTTTCACAAACAGTAGTACAAAAATAAATATTATAACTATTTTATAAAGTCCTACGTGACAAATAATATACATAAATACATACTACAAGCAAATTATCGTATTATACAAACAAGATTTTCGAATCGGCTGCATGGTAGCGTTCACGTAGGCAGCTAACTTATCATGGGAAAAATATTTAGTAGAGTTGAAAAAATCCAAAACATTATATTTTCACGTGAAATATGTACGTTTATCTTATCAGATAAGGACATACATAGGAGGGTGTGTATTTATTAATAAATTACATTAAAAAATATTCTGTATCCCACGATGGCTTTCTATCTCCAAGACTCAAGACAAGATTGCAAATAAAAAAGTTTATTTTTACCTTCACCTTCAACTTGATTCACACTAATATGTAGACGTTACAGGTAAGGTGTATTTTTAAGCAAAATAAGAATGCAAAAGTGTTTTGAAAGAATGAATTGTGAATGAATTTAAAAGTTTTTTTTATATTTTTTTACTAGCTTCACGCTTTATCCCGCATATTGCAGGGTAGGCAAAGGGAAATGCAGGAACTATATGAACCTAGTGTTAAGACACTCCGTTGCTTAGTCCCTGTCTTTTTCGTCCCCACTTTCCGCCTTATTCGAGGCATTGCGTGTTGAGTGACGGAACTCAACGCCACGCTTTGCCTAGTTTCCAGATCGAAGAAAATGGAAATAGAAAAATCCATCTTCCCCGAGTGGAAATCGAATTCACAAACCGTCGCGTTTACAGGCAGACGCTTACGCCTCTGTGCCACGCCGGTCCTTTTTTTATATTTAATTAGTAGTTTTAGTTTAGGCACATTCCAATAATGTGACTAATAGTAAAATTATTTAAATAAATTATTTATAACTGATATGAACTATACTAGTAATGAACAACAAATAATTTTATCTAGTCGATGCTATTTTTAAATATATCAAACGAAAAGTTCTAATGTAACCATTTCTAGCTGATAAATATATTGTGAACCTTGACTGCATGACAAATATATATTATGACCTAATTAAGATGTTTGTCAATATTAATTATTTAAAGATTTCTGCCGAGTGCAAATCACTTTATTTTTACTGGTCTGTGCTTAAGTACAATTTAAGCACAGTACGTGTCACATTATAGAAAAAGAACAGTAAGGAAATCGTTTTATTTTATTAAAAATCTTATACAACATCTTAATCAATCTTATATGTCATATTCTACGTGTGCGACAGGTACCTTGGTTGGTGTCACATCCCATGAACATTGGTTAACAGCTAACTAACATATTTTTTGAATTAGAACCAATAATTCCTAAGAATCCTGCAGCCAAACTTTTGTTACGTTAGTATAAATACCAGATATTAGTCTCAAATTAGTGCCTGATCTGTGGTATTCTTGTCCGGACACTTAATCACCCTGTCTGAAAAAAAGATCAGTTGCACTATCGTCTCCCCATATACCTAATTGCTTTGAATGTCCACCAACCGTCGATTAACATACGCTCATTACTTCACATCATAATCACCCTTTCTCGTTGCTGCTTTAGTATTATGCCTTGTCGACAGTTAACTATATTTATTACCATCAATAAAATATAATTAACAAAAACAGGCAAAGCGCGGCGTTGAGTTCCGCCACCCAACACGCAATGCCTCGAAAAAGGCGGAAAGTGGAGACGGGGAAAGCAGGGAGGGACTAAGCAACGGAGTATCTTAACACTAGGTTCAAATGGTCCCTGCAGTTCCCTCTGCCTACCCTGCAATATGCAGGATAAAGCGTGAAGTTAAAAAAAAACATTCCAAATTCTTCTTAAAATAAATTTATTCATCTGAAAACGTATTACTTGAAGTATAAAATTTAATATACTCTACCTTAACCTATATTAAATTATATATCACATATATTCGATTGTGAATAAGAATCTAGGCCGACAATTAATTATACTTATTAACATGACGGGAAAATACGCACAATTTAGTAGGTATATTACCCACTAGATTTTTACCCTTTATTTTGTATATTTGAGCTAGGCATTACGGTTCTTAATATATGTTGAATTTTCATATGTTGATGCTAAATCCTCATCACGCTTAACTTTTAAAAAGTCATTTTGTTACTCTTTTTCAGTTTATCTGATCTATTGTAGTAGTACTACTTCAAGTGATTCATGATTCTTATGGTTTATGGGAACATATCATTATTTGGTTATAGTTCACTTCGACGGTGTCAAATGTTGAAAATCTTTTAAAGATCCTAAATCCTATCCAGAATTAACAGCAATTCAACACAAAAGTTTAATTTTAATTCCATGTAAAAATATGTGTGTGTTATACAGACTTACAGAATCGTATCAAATAAGTCATAAATTCATATTTTAATTTATTTTATACTTTCGCAAATTTTTTCCTTAAAGTATTATATGTACAGACAAATTTGTTACTATTGCATTCCAGTATAGATAGAAGATGGTAGAAAATTTATTTGAAAATAAATTATATATTTTTACAAAATAAATGGTAGGTAACTAAACGCGTACTAAAACGTAAAAAAAACCGATCGCGTAAAACAAACTAAGAACTCATAAAGTTAAATTACTTAACTTAATTTTCTGTCTATCTCGACGCGAGATATCGTCTCGTGAGTATGTTCCGCCCCACATATTTTTCGTTAAACAAATAGATTTATAAGAAAAGAGTAAAAAATATTTTACTTAAAGTACACATGCATATTTTATTCAAATTCGAGAACATCAATCAGGGCATGAAGCTTTGAACGGGGCGCTAGTGTCAAATATCGCAGAAAGAGATTCGTGTCAAAGCACGGCCGAATTTCCTTTCTAAAGTCTTCTCTAAAATTTATATGTGAAAAATATCAAATGCTGCTAACGACTTTGATCATGATACGAGCAATCAATTCCTTAATAAAAAGCAAAGTTATGAATAATAACGAATAAGTATTAATAGCACAAGATAATTTTATATTTAGGTATATTAAGACGTTTTATTATGAAAGTCATAAAACATTCAATATGAACCAATTTAATTTCGATCAAAACATGAGCCATTTTTGATAATTAAGTTGTTTAACGTAACTGTATAGCCTTGGAATATTATATACGTGATATTTTTTTATTGCCGCCATAAATCCATGTACAATCGTGAGCAATGCCGTGATTATCACTGTCAATTAGACCTACATCCTGTACAACTAGTTTTTTAAAAACAAAATTGATAATTCCCATTTTACGAGTCTAGTAATTGCCGC
Organism: Dione vanillae; assembly: GCA_037178615.1. Classification (NCBI taxonomy): domain Eukaryota; kingdom Metazoa; phylum Arthropoda; class Insecta; order Lepidoptera; family Nymphalidae; genus Dione; species Dione vanillae. The sequence continues at coordinate 2,602,542 of JAZFAU010000224.1, read as the reverse complement.
CAAGCCATGAATTTACGACGATATGAAATAAAAGTTGAAGGACACTATTAACAAAGAAGCGGGTACAAGGCGAGCAATCAAAAAGATAAGATAATAAAACCAAACAATCCAAGAATCCTTATACGGAGGACAGAAAGGGAATCCTCGCATGTAATCGACTGTGGTCCTTATTCATATTCTCATTAAGACAGTCCACTTCAAGTTATACCACTACGTACTACTGCTTTATTGCTCTATATTTGATAAGTGACCAGCGGAGGACGAACGTGCCTTCAAACATTATCGCTGATAAATAACAATTAACAATTTGCAGCGCATATTACAGGAATTATAAACAACATTGACTTATTTTTAAATATACCAGTCAAGAATTAATTTTGATTATTATTCATTGGATAAAATGAAGCGCCTGCAGCATTTCTGAATATTTTTATTGTGTTGAACATTTCATACAAGCGCAAATTAGACGTGGTAAAATTTGAAAAACGTACTGACTAAATTATTATTAAGTAAATAAATAATATGACTGATTACGGAACAATAATGTAAAAGAATATAATGTAAAAGCACAAACCAAAAATATAAAAATATTATAAAAGGTAAAAACGATAAATGTTGTCAAATATCAATTCTTAAAGGAAGTGAATGAATGAAGCTTCTAAATTGCGATCAATAACTACTTCCAAGTTCCAGCAGACGTCGTATGTCTAGACTTTACTACAATATGATTGCTTCCTTCCTTGCATTATAAGCATGTGATTATATTAAATATTTCATTAAAATATAAATCTATTAGAGAAATACTAATATTAAAAATACATATATTCATAGATACTAAAAAACGTATGTAATTTTTAATTTGTAATTGATTTTATAGGGAACCGATACAACCGATTTACTGCATTCCGTAACCATTGTAAAGGCAACTATATTTCAATATAGGCTACATAATTGCCACAAATATACAAGTCAATATATAAATTAAAATTTGAATATTTTTTACTATGAGAAAAGCGCACACGCTGCGCTGCAGTCGATATCACGGTGCTAAAAGAAAATATTATTTTTTTTATTTATAATTAGTCCCATTTCAACATATACGTATGTTTTTTTTTTCTTTTCTCGGGCCAATTAATTACTTCATTTATATAAAATTAATTATATGATTCATGATTTTTGTAGACTACTGTTTACTGTACTGGAAGCTGTGAAATTTATGTATAGGTATACTTAGAAAAAATGTATAAATCTACATAGAATTTTAAATAATATACTTAAAATTATTAAACTACAAAATATTATAATATATAATTAATATAAATGTATATATTTAATAATTAGTAGGCAATAAAATATTTAAATCTTTTAGAACTCTTTGTTAATCGTATGTAATTTTTATTTTCCAAAATCGTTTAAAACGATTTTTTTTATCATGTATTATTAATATAGAATTAAATGACCTTGTTTATAAAATATCATAGCAATTTATACGTTACAATAATAAACTAATGTATAATATATGCGTGATAATTAACAAGACTTTTTATAAGACGTTTAATTGGATCATATTATTATTGAAAATATAATAATTGTATATTTTATACATATATAACAGTTGTACTAAATTTTTCTCTCAAGGATCAATTTTAAAATAAACATAGGTTGAGATATACACTAATGTGAGAAATTCTATATCCTATAATAAAGCTCTAGTATTACTTTCACAGGCACTAAACACCGGAGTATCTTAACACTAGGTTCCTATGGTTCCTGGTGTTCCCTCTGCCTACCCTGCCCTGTGCGGGATAAAGCGTGAAGAAACGAGGCACGAGTTCAAATAGTTCAAATTTTTATATGTTTTATATGCCTTAAAGTATTTTTTCTTTTTTAAAGTGAAATAAGACTTAAAAATTAACAAACGATATCTTATCTGTACCATGATTGGATTATATTAGAAATATATGAGTGTGGTAAAAATATGTTATAGAATAATTTAAATTGTTAACGTCAAACTCTGTGCAGATATTATCAAGTAATTAGTTAAACTTAAGCTTCCTGTATTTTTTTGAGATGATGATTTTCACTATACAAATTAATTATATATAATATTTTAAATTAAAACAAAATATATAAATTTATGAGGTAGGCTTAATTGAGAGAGCTTTTTACAAAATTAAAATTATTAAAATTAAGACTAGTTAAACTAGTAGAAAAATACCGTCAATTACAATATAATTTATTAAATAATAGTGGCATTTGTTTGAAAATATTAAAATTTGATCTTTGAAATGCAGCAAAATAATTTAAATAACGCATTTTAAGAAAGCTTTTGGGTTGTATAATAAAAAAATATATATTTAATGTGTATCATACATACACCGGGGACGGCAAAGGGATAGTGTTAGCCTTTAGAGGCATTCTGTGCTACGATGGCTCCTGCGTATTATTAAAATAAGCATGTATATGTAAGTGAAATAGGCAATTTTAAGTCGCGAAATAAAGTTAAGATAAGCCGAGCCATATTTAGCATAATAAAAATTTATCATAATTAATGAATATATATGCCACATCTGTATTCATCATAATATTATTATTTGTAGTATATCTGATGTGTGTATAATGTATACAATGCACTTTAGGCGATTAAATACGTGCAAGTGTTTCTTTATCTTTGCTCTACATTCATAAAGTGGATTTTCAAGGTGAGCTTTTCTATTGTTATACTTGTTTATAAGATATATTTTGATATATCAAAACTTAGATATTTATTTTAAATTAACTTATTTAAATTTTATTATGTATAGATAAATTTTATATATAATTACATTTAATTGTCGGCATCTACTTTATCATTTATGATTTTAATTTTATTTTTGATCATTAAACTTACATAACATACAATTAAATACAACGTGATTACGTATAAACATTATACTACGATTGCTATATCCAAAAATGTACTTGATTTTTCAAAACACATCCCTCATATTAATTTAGACTCTTTATAATTAATACAACTGCACCCCTTGTTTTGTACCCTTCCCCTACGCATGGGGTTGTGAAGGTCAGATAGCAGTCAAGTATGGCGCCCTTTCAAGGTCAACACGAACTCTACCTTGAACGGCCCTGAACAGGAAATAAATAAGTACTTTGCGCTCCGAATCCTGATACGAAGTGATCACGTATGCGGTAAAAGAACTGAGGCGTTAAAATTTTATGTGCGACAGTATAACCCAATTGTTCAATCATTTTAAAAGTTATGACCACAGATTGCAATATTAACTTTAAATTGACATCTACGTGTACGTCTAGATATATATAGTAACAGTGTGCAGTACTGAAAATTCAATTCAAAAATTTCAGCTATCTTTCTTCGAAAGCAAAAGTTTTAAATAAATCAGTTTTTAGTACTGACATACTACTGTATACTACTTTTTGTATTTAAGCAAGCAATAATTTTGAGTTTAATGTAAGCACTATCAAACTTTACATGGTTATAAAAAGGAAATAGGTACAATTTTTATATTTATATATGTTATGTAAATATTTTTTTATCCTTTTGATAAGATATGATCACGTATACCATTAAAACGTTGATATACTAACATTTGAGTTAGGTTGTTTGCGTATATTCAAGTAAAGTACCTATTTTTAATATTCCATCATTTGCACGTAAATGAAATAAAACCGCCTATATTTTGACTTATGCATGGTTATAAATTATTATAAAACAAAATAACTTTTTTCTTAGAGTTTAAGGAGCTAAAATTTATTTATATATTAAATTCGGTCCCAAAACTACCCGTTTTTATTTAACTTTTTAAAACAAAAAAGACGTAATTTGGTTTTATAACGACATATAACCTTGTTTTAAGCATAGGTCGATTTAGATTTAAGTATAGACGATATATAAGCGTAGTTGAAATTTGTTTACACCTAATGAGCGATGGAGAACGGAGATATTCTCTATTACATTTTTTAGCATCACATTTATGCCATATAGCAGAGAAGGCAGAAAGAATTCCTCTCTCTCTTATAATTAATTTGAAAATATCACCCTATATCCAACACCATTCTATTCTACTGTACCAATATTTATTTTTTATACAGCTCTCCTAAGATTTGATTTGAACTGCATTCGAGTAACCAAGATAAGCTGTCAAATGAATGAATAAAGATAAATAGATTTTTATTGTACAAAAAAATATAAGTATCGCTAATAAGCATAATTTGAAATTTAGTAATAGTTTCCTAAAATTACGTATATGGCACTGATAAAACAACTATATCTCACTAATTATTTAAATAAATATAATCATCGGGTTGGCTAATTTTTGATACCTCAAATTACTCTACTGATAATGAATCTCATGTAGCTTCATTAATTAATAATATTCTTATTCAACGAATTGCTTTTTTAAACTTGAAATGTTTTTATTTGGGCTCTGTAATTTATTATTTTAGAATATTTGAATTTTTATTCCTAATTTAATATTTATACCAACTATAAGAAATGTAAATTTTGTTTAATAATAATTAATTCAAAAATAATTAATTAATAAATCAATTGAAATTATATATGTCCTAAACTTTTCAACGCCAGCAAGTTGTGAACAAGTGCAACTTATAAAGTAAAAACACTTGGAATTACGTTTACGTTGAATGGTATTGGACATTGCACCTTGTCAGAGCAGAGTATTGAAAATAATTTAATTTTTTTAATTAAATCTACATCCTAACAAATCTTAAAGACCCTTATAGTCATATGCTTTTCCGCTGCTACAATTTGCTTTTAAATTTTTAATATTGTATATCTGTATTATAACATAATATGCACTAGTGTGCTCTAGGGCATCAAGTAGCTAGTTTACGAGCAATATACGTTTGATTGGTCGCATAGTGTCAATGATAACAATTACATCTCATTGACATATTAAATGGACGGCCCTCGAAAGCAACGCATACATTGATTTACTTTCTAACAATATTCCTATAGAAAAAGTACTTTACATTTATATTTTCCGATCAATTTGTAAGATATACATAATATTTATTTAATATTGAAGATTATTTTACTATTTCTAGAAATAGTACAAGTTCTTTAGGAAAAATCATTACGATATCAGCCTATGTCGAAGTCAGTTTTTCAACGATCAAAGTCGAAGCATTGCAGCGTTGCGTCGCATATTGAGCGTTGAGCAGTCGACCTAGACCTATCCACAGAAATAAGTCTAGACCGCTATATACTACGACCACTAAAGGAGGTGAAGAGCACCAGTAGTATGCAAACTTTAATTTTATTTATCTAACATATATTTTAAACCCATAACCACTATTGTTACTATTAAGAAAATTACTATTTTAATTATGTGATTTATGTAAATAAATTACATAATTCTATATATATATATATATATATATATATATATATATATATATATATATATATATATATATATATATATATATATATATATATATATATATATATATATATATATATATATATATATATATATATATATATATATATATATATATATATATATATATATATATATATATATATATATATATATATATATATATATAAATATTAGCAATATACATTATTTACTTACTACTACTTAATATATGACTTAAAATAATCCTGTCACTACATTATAAATTATAACAATACAAGAAGTTACAACATAATATAGAATCTGACTATATATAAGTAAAACACATAAAAAATTAATAAGATAACAGATGTTTTCCATACGGGCGATGCATTAAAAAGATTTTAGCTAAACATATGTTCTTTTTTGTCATCAGTGATTTATTGTTATGAAAAAATGTCAACTTTATAAAATATTTACTTTATACATTTGAAAAAACAATGAATAATATTATGAATACTTGTTGTCAATAATAATGTACTAAATACTAGCGTATTTAAAAATAATTATTTAATCCTTAATATTTATTATGTAGTTACTGTTGTAACTAGTTTACAAAATTAAGCAATCTATGTTATTTCTATCTGTGGTTTTCATATATAAGTAACGTACGATTTCATTTCAGCGTTAATCATATATATAAGTATGTCAATTTAATAACGTTTTTTGATAAAAAAATATCTATTTACCTTCTGTTAACAACATGTTTACATTTATAATGATCGTTCGCAAACACCACTCCCAATATTTGCAATCTCCGCCATATAGATTTAAAATTAAAACGTTAACGCGACAGGGTGTGGACCGATAGACGATAGTATACATTAAAATAACTGTTTTTATCTCTTTATAGTTCTAACTGCATTGCAACGTTGCAGACCAAATAACGATGTCAAATATTTGTCATTTATACGTACATATTTGGTATTCACATTTCCAGACACTTCTACCTCTTCCTCGAAGTTACGTAAGGCGGAGGTTATCGCCGCGTCGAATAGCTGTTCTACACAATTATCTTTTATATTTTTATCTATGTTGAGTTGAAACAAAGAAGATGCCTAGGTCAAAAACCTCGTAAAATTCGGCGCTGCTTGTTTGTATTCTGTGTAGATAACAAATTATAATAAAACGCAGGCCGAAACTGGTCCTACCTACCTACGAATCAGACCAGCATTCCAGGCATGGGTGCCTAAAGTGAAACGTGCTTAAATAAAAAGTATCATAAGCCTTTTCGTACCCTGAATTAGGATATGGTGCTACTTAATTTGTGATGTTTTTTAACAACTATTCAGATACATCAAGAGCTTAAAGTACATATGAGTTCCAAAACAAGCATCAATATTTTGCATAATATTTCAAATATACACTTTGCTTATTTATGTTATCTACCTCATAAAAATATAATTAACAAATATTTGTAAACGACGATATTAAAAGATAAACAGAAACTTCCCATTCGTTATATGTTTAAATAAAAAGAAACATATTCTTATCTATATTTGTATGTAAAAATTATGTGTCTGTTTGTATATTTAAATTAACTGATTTTAAGTGCATATAATTATAATTACACTACTGAAACATATGCAAACATTTTTATATTTTGATGATATTTGTCTGTCTTTTCATTTGCCTAGATTAATCTCTGGATTAGCTGTGCTTTTATAGAACATTCCCTGGAAGAAACAGGAGATTGTGGAGGTACATACATACTCATAGCTATGATTTTTTATCCGATTTATGAATAAAAAGCCAAATATGCGATAAAATAACGTTTAGCAGTACTTTGCATATACAAAAAAATATGATAAATACTTATAGTTAACTATACTATACTTATTTTGGTAACGAGACCGCTTGCATACACAAGCCATACTGGAATAAAATTACCGCCCTAACATTTTTTTAAGTTCAATTAAAGTCTATGAAGCTTCAATTAATGCTTATGTGAAATTACAGAACGTAAAATGGTTTAAATCGCAAACTCTTCCGTATTTATCGAGGCCAGTTCATGCAGTTCATCACTTTAATTAATTGCCGTCCATGCACTGATGCATTTGTCAGATCAATTTAAGCTTTGGTCATTTTATAACTGCTTCCTTGTTTACCAAAGCTTTTGACTATAAAAGCATTACAATCGACGGCAGTCCAGTATTCAAATAAATTAAATAAGACATCGACTCTTTTGTTTTAATAATTATACAAAATTAAATAAGGCAATATAAAATATTTTTTAAACTTTGTATTACATTCTGTTTAGTGGTTGGACGTGAAAAAGCTCAATTAAGATTGATGACAAAAAAAATTATTCCAGTCTAATTATGACGGACAGCATGCATGTAAATGCAATACGAACATATAAAAATACATCGATGGATATTTAGAGTGTGTTTAATTTGGTCCACGCATTCAATGATTATTTTATTCTTTGTAAGAATCCGCACGTCGCGCCGGCTATATACAGGCGCAGCTTCCCTGCAGACTGGCGGTGCCCGAGCTATTCGTTTTGTTTCCCGAAGGCCGCCCAGTTCGATCGTCTCGCCACATCGGATATGTGTCACTATAACACTACGCATACGTCTCCTTCCCTTCGCATAACCTTCAGACCAGACGGGGACGTGGCACTCAAATAAAATTACGCTCTTCTTTTATTCGTCGCATAAATATTATGCATTCTCTTCTTTAATTTCTTAATTACGTAATTTTTACGTAAATAACATGTTATTTATAAATTCCCACTCGATCTGATAGCACGTTCAAGACTTGATGATAATGTCCATAAATTCACACTTCTCAATGATAAATACTGCTTATATATAAATAATATATATACATATATAATTTATGAAACGTAGATAAAAAGCTTTAAATAGTACCTAAATATTTTCGATTGCAAGTACGAGGTCGAACACGCTTCGATATTGAATAGTGAATAATAAACCTTGCATGTCCTTGATGGAGGTTCAAGGCGAGCCGTAGGTGCGTAGCCGCCACGAAATTTCGTATCACGAAGGTTTACGACCGGTTTGGCAATCCATTATCATACTAATGGGGTAGTTTTAGCCAGTTAACCAGTTACCGAGACATCGATAAACGTCTGATGCAAACAAAACACAGGTGGGTTGATAATAAATTAAGAATGATTTGAGTTGTGAGCTCACCCAAAATAACTGGCTACATATAAAATAACTGTTCTTATAATGGCCACGTGACGTCAGTTAAGCACCAAACCGTTGAAAGAACCAAGTCTTGCAGCTGGGCAACTTAACAAAACTTGCTTACTTAACACTACTAATAACAATCTAGTCTGTCATGAAAAGTCGCAAGCAATAAATAAGTTACACATTTTGTAACATACCGTATTTATCGTATAAAAATAACTTATCATGTTACTCTGATTTGCATTGAGTTCAAGGCGTTTCAAAATAAGCTTATACAATATTTTGTATTACATAGTAATATAATATGTAGAGAAGTTTAGAATCTAGGAACGCGGAAATAGTTATCATATTACCTGCGTACCTCATTGACCTTATTTCTATCTGGTTGTACCACAGTCCCGTTGAGGCTTTGCTATAACTGTTCTATAGTAGTAGCAGTATATTGAGCAAGCCTTCCAAATGAATATTATATACACCTAGTATATTTTATAGCGCCATGACGTAGAATATACTAACCCCATCTAAATTGTGATATTATTTTGTTTGTAATAAAATATATAATAGATAATTAGTAACTTACACCAAATTTGCCCTGTATAAAAAATATAATAATAGAGATAATAAATAAAAAAGTAGCGCACCAAATATTATACAATACAAATCCAGTTATTATTTAAAAGTCGCGACAGCAAATTGTTTATAAATCATATATTTCTACACTAAAGCTGTATGTGCCCTTTACGAGGGACCGACCCCTCACAGTAACCCTCTTTTAACGAATTCAATAATCGTTTATATTTCTTATCGTACCTATATTTCAGTCTGCAGGTCATGGGCGCGTCTGCCAGTTTGGGGTAGGTTTTGTGAATGTCTACGTAAGCACATTGACATGTTCATTGTGAATTTTGATATATATGATCAAATAATATTGAGTTTCATCACTCAGCACGCAATGTCTCGAAAGGCGGAAACCATTTGGAGTGCCTTAACACTAAATTTCATATACTCTATTTTTTGTGTGAAAAATATGTTTCTTTTTCAATTAATTATGTTATATTATTAAAATTTAATGCAAAGAAATGTAAATTTAATCTGTTCAGTATTTGGCATTCATTATAATGCTATATAAAGGTAATTACAAACATTTTCTTTATTAATTTATTTATTACTTACAAATATTAAATAAAATTGGCAATTTCAAACGTGTACAATTCATGTCGCGGTCAAGGTAAGTCATTTTAAGCTGGCTTTGTGTGGAGGAAATGTTGATCTTTATCATCATAGTCTCGTCTATGACTACGGCGTCATATTGTATGCATTATGTACCTTATATACTTAATTTGTAGCACTTCGCAAAACTTGTATAAAATACATATATATAAACAAGTCTACACAACAAGATTTTCCATATAACATCCATTACATTTTACAACATTTTATCCATTTTTATTTCGACGTAATAACAACACCTATTGGACACTGCCATAAAGGTCTCCAATATTTCTTCTAAAGAAGTCGACAGTTTAATTATTATTTTCTTTATATGACATTCAAAATATAGGTCGTAAAACAAAAATAGATATGATTTCACTCGGCAAATCAAGATCAAATATTATAGTTTTATTAAATAAATATAAACTGTCGTATGTTTATATGTTTAATTTTAAAATGACATTTTAACTGATATACTTTATAAAAAGTTGAAATATTAAAAGTATAACGTTAATTCGAAATATTTTAAATAAGAATAATAACTATAGACTAACGCGCAGTTATACATAATATAGAGCCATTAAAAATATTAGATGTTCAATAGTATGCTTCACATATTTGATACACTTTTCATCCGATTAATTTTGTTCCAAGAAGGTTAGACGCTGCTGTAGAGCCTACCAGCTGCTCAAATTTGACAGCTTAGTGGGTGGTAAATCTCTTTGTGGGTTTTTCTATACGATTTTTTTATTGTATATTTTCATTTTTAACTAATAAGTGCTTATTCTTAATAATATTAGAAAATATTTTAAAAATCAACCATCGTGGCGCAGCGTTTGGCTATGAACGTGATCATTTTTCATGTGGAAAGTAGGAAAAGAACATATGTATTACGTTGTGTATATACAATACGGCCCCTCTATCTATGCTGCTCTGTACATTAAGTATATATACTTTAACTATATACTTTAAGTTAGTTAGATGATTGTCAAATTATTATTCAGTTTTCGCAACGCAAATTATTGTATTTAATATTCGCTTTTCGTTGCTTCTATTTTGTGAATACCAATAATTACGAAAATCAATCGATGTTCACTTTCATATCGTTGAGATCGCAATTTTGTAGGTGTCTTTCACGTTTTCAATTACTGAGCTACGAATAAAAAATAATAAATTTGATTTGATCATGTTCTTTAGCAAACATACATATGGATACATATATTGCGGTATTCTATTTACAGGTATAGATACTGTTATTGCGTAGAATATGTGTTGCATAGTATATTGCATACATTGCAACAAAATAATGCGCACATGTAATTTGAAGCTTCTGAAACAAAATTTGCTGAAGTATCTCCCTGCATATAACATTACTTATCCCTTATAACGAGTATAAATTAATTATATATATATATATATATATATATATATATATATATATATATATATATATATATATATATATATATATATATATATATATATATATATATATATATATATATATATATATATATATATATATATATATATATATATATATATATATATATATATATATATATATATATATATTATATATATAAATTAGTTACCAGACAGGCTGGCAAACTAAACCACGAGCTCTAGAAACAGGAAATTTGGAGGGCACATTCCTTTTACAACGTGAGGAGAGCGAACATAAGAAATTATAAAATGGTGAAAAATAATTTGTACTAGAAACAAAATATTACATTAAAATTTAAAATTTAACCCTGTCACAGATTAACAGAGTATATTTTTGCAATGTACATTTTTGGAAACCCTTGTTCATAACGTTGGATTATTCTAGTTAAATGAAATTAATAATTATTCAATACCTACAATATGTATGCATACAAATGATTATAGAAATTTTTCGTTACTTAATTATAACAATTGTAGCATGATATTAAAATATTTGAGCAAATTTTACAGGAAATAAATGTACAAAGGACAATGCCCGAGTTTGCCTAAACACGTTCAAGGTTGTAGAATATTTTGAATATTGTATATATTTTTTATTTTCACATTAATAAATTTACACAATCATTTAATTAATATTACATTATATGAATATTTATATTAATTAATAAATTGTTTGTATTATAACTGATTGCCGCATGCTAATTTGTTTGCGTGGACTCTACTTCCATTTAGCGTGTCTTATCTTTAAAACTAGCAGCAGGTAAGTAAAAAATAGTATAGTGATATTGTCAAGACACTACACTCTTGCCTTGCACTACACTGCGTGTTGAGTGGTTCTTGAATTCAACAAAACAATTCAAACATATTGACCACTAACTATCATCGTAATGTTAATAGAACACTATTCGAGTTTCAATTTTCAATAACTTTTTTTGTCAAAAATAACTGGCCAACACAGTGAATATGTTTTTTTTGTATTAATATTTCTGGACAGACTAATTTTATTTACTATTTATACTACAGATAATAAATATCATTCATTACATAACAACGTAATATTGGTATAACACGCAAATCACAATGTTTAATTATTATTTAATAAAAACATTACAGTTAAAACAGTCTCTGTTAATGAAAATAACACGAAACACAATCATGAACTATAATTAACTTAAAGCGGTGACTTTCAGTTCAAATCCTATCGTCGGGGACTGGAAATAATTTCTCGATTTGTAACATTTGTAAATAATGTAGAATAAGATGTTAATAATATTTGTAAGGACTGAAATATTCGGGATCTGATTTGAAAATTTGCTTTTTATATTTATACATTCAAGTGACCGATATTTCATCGCGCTTTATACAATGTATTATCAATTATATAGAACAAAAAATTAACCTTGAGTGTAACAAAAGTAAGCGATCGTTTGAATATTAAATTGTGATGAGTGAACAAATACTGCATATTCAACGTCGCGGTTAACTAGGCGCACGAATTGCTTCTGCTAGCTGTTAGTTAGGCTGTATACACAGTGTATTGTTAGTAGACACGAAAAAAATATAAGCTTGTTAGATAAAGTTGGTTGTAAATTTCAATATAATAGTTCTGTTAACTTCTTTAATTATATCGTTTCGAGATCTAAATACTTAAAATACATTATAAATGAAAAAATAACTATATTTTATGTAATATTTTTACTTTATGGTTCAATTTTATTATTATCACAAAAAGAGTCTCTTTATATTTTATTATAAAGAAAAGAATATAAAAATATTTTTTCTTATATGATAAAAATTAAACCATTATACTATCGTAGTAATAATTTATATATGAGGGTTTGTTACCCTGTTTACTAGAAATACAGCAAAAGAAATCAAAATCCACTTATGGTATTACAAATATTTTATATTATTTTTACTACATTTTATACATATAATGTATGAACAACACCTTGCACCTGAAATTGTAATAACTCTTTTACGTCTAGTGCCACCACGTAAAGCTTACATATAAAAATCATTAAGCTTCTCAATGGTGTATTAAAATTGACTCGTTTCATTCACTTAATAATTTTGCAAAGGTCATATATTAATACAATTATGTATCTACTAGCACAGGAAGCTATGAACTTTAAAGAAAATCTGCCGACCGGAACCTGCTCTACGCATGAGTAGTCGAGTTTTCTTAATTGTAAACGTATAAAATTTATGTCGATAGAACAAATTGAGATCGTTACACCTGTGAATCTTTCGTTCATATCGCAAATATAATCATTAAATTTTGTTTTTTTCCAACTTACTGTTTTAATTTAAAGTAAAAAGTAAACCTAAAGCCGATAACTTGTAACCACCGTTGTAAGACGGATCCCAAAACACGCAATAATGCTGTAACGTCTAATCAACGGATTATAAACAAGAAAAATGCGTGAATAATGGATAACTTCCACTAAGAGAAAAAACTTTAATGTTCCACACTTTACGTACATGCTCCTTCTTCTGTAAATTCTAATGTTGCCTTTTATATGCACTAAATTATAATATATGTTCTACTAACGCTGTTTAAAAACAATATATTTGGTATTATACATTATTTACAAAATTACATTGTATTATTTATTAAATAATGCGAATTAAATTAATTAATATAATAACTATAAACTTAGAATATAAATTAAAAATATATAACTAAACTAGTTGGTTTGTAAAAAGTTGTATTAAAACTAAAAACTCACCCAAAAGCTTTCCACGTAATGGGAAAAAAGGAAAACTCCCGGAAGAGACATGATTGTCCATTTAAGTTCAAAACAAGACTGACGGGGGGTTCACGTCGCGCTTTTTATTTATACACTTATTGTTTACTAACATCACACAGTATATAGAAAATTCCTTGTGCCGGTAGTCGATCGCGTAGCAGAGCGACGTTGAGGGTCCGAGAGCTAGCGAGCTGCGACTGAAGTGCCGGCGGCACGTTTTGCCCCTATATACCTACCTTACTACTTCTTGCCGAACGCTTGATTTCACGCTCTACATCCACGATCTAATAACTGTGGATCTTGGATATCTAGCCTACACGGGACAAACGGACGTACAAACATATGTTTTGTGTGGTCGATGGCCAGACATTTATCGTATCGACCTATTAATTGTAAGGGCCTCGTGAAAAAAATCAAAAATCCAGCTCAAGGCTACGATGTCACCAATCGTGTATGCATTTGTGATCAATTGCTTGTTAGATAACAACTCCCTTTGAGATTGATTGAAGCCTGATAAATTATTTCAATAATGCTTTTCATTTCGATTTTGACCGCAAATATCATTATAGTTTTACTTCCCTTCAAATTATTAAGCATTATGGATATACGAATATTTTTCGTTAAAAGCACAATGTAAACAAAAAAGGCTTGGACAAGATATTTTTAGTTCATATAAAAAGAATAAACGGTATTTAAAGTTTATTTAAAAGCCATGTATATTTACTACCTAGGAAACATTTTTATCAGTCTATATGAATTCATCTGTTTGTCTGTCGGTCCGTCAATATATCACAACCACGCTATTTCGAAAGTATTAAGACACGGTTATACTTTAGTTAGTAGACGTATTCTGTGTAGTTTTTCGAATTTTATACAAAAAAATGAGTGACGGCTGATACGCAGAACAGAAACTACATATTTCTTTCCGTACAAAGATACTTAATAACGACATAGATGTTTCCAAAGCCATTTTTTCGCAAGTTTTATCGTAAAATATATATACATTTCGCTTTGCGTTAAAGTGCTTTATAATAATAAACCCTCTACATTTTATATTAATAGGAAATATGCTAACTAAATTGTTTTGAACGTTTTCGTCATTTTGAAGTATATAATCCGCAATTTGTAAATATTGCATATTAAGAAAGGGCTTTTATTAAATTATTGTTTAAACAATCACTATGAAATACTGTTTTATTATTTACAAAAAATGAAGGTGGTATTTTAAGTAGGTGTGAGTAATCGGTGCGTTGAGTAGCCCTTATCTATGTTTGCTACTACAGTCCTACCTTCCTTACACTTTGCTAATTTATATTAAAAGCATTATTTATAAATATTTTTTATTATGTTAAATTTCATGATTCAACAAGCAATTTCTCGAAAATTGACCAGAGAGTGGCCGACTAAATTTTTATCCCTAAGTTCCTTCTGCCTACCATACTATAGACGCGATATAGCGAAAAGCCATATTATTATAAATATTTTAAAAATGAAATTAAATAATTAATATTTTAATACATAATAAATGTTACTTTAAGTTTTTTATAAATAATAGTCACGCACCAGTCATGGTAGCATAGCTTTGAGACTCACTCCATATCAGCACTAGTATCTTAATAACCACCCAAAATGGAAAGAATGACAGAAAAAGTCGAAGGTTACAGCTAATATTGTTTAAGATAAGTTGTTGTTTTACGATTATTTTATGTATTCATATATAATTAGATAAATGCCAGGAAAGTTAGTAACTGATATTAAAATAAGTCATTAAACTTAGCAGAGACTATCTGTTTGAGTCGAGAAAAAATATTTATATAGCTTTTAAAAGTAGCAATAAAAAAGAAATATTCTGATAAAGTACTAATATGGTGACATAACGATTGTTATTTATTTTTTATTGCGTCTAATGGCTCCAGTGCCAGTATCCACTGTACACACACAATTTCATTTTGTTTTCATTTTATGCTTTTTTATAATTGTTACTTTCTAATAACCTAGAGTTATATAATTTTAGACTAGCCGATAAGTAATGTATTTTTTTTCTACAATTATTTATTATCAAAGAGATTGTCGAGTACTTACTACAAATATTTAAAAAGTAGATAGTTTATTTATGTGTATCATGTATCAATATGATGATTTCATAGCATTACTTACCGCTTATATATATAATTATACTCCATATATGTACTTATATACTCAGACATTTTAAATTTAATAATAATTTCATTGAAAATAACATAATATATAATTATATATAATTTTGTATTAGTTATCGTGACGTTAGAGATTTTTTTATATCTTTATGTGAATTGTGAACAGCTAATGTGTAAATCGCTTGTGTAAATGTAACTTAAGGTTCCACTATTCAGCATGCGTTATTTGAACTAAGAGTTGAATAAATTTAAGATTTTTTCTTTGCTTTCATTGCAATAAACAGAACTTCGTGTGAATAAAATAAGCTTTTTATATACCTGTATTATTTATAATATAGGTAGTAACTGTAACTTAGTCGACCTAGTTACAAATCTCTCGGGTAGGTAACCTCATAACTAGTTATTTATATCTTAAAGTCTTTTAAAGTTACATACAACCTTGCACTTTTACGTCACCAGAAAATGCTGACCAACTTTATCTCTTATTGGTTTTTACACTAATTAAAGAAGGTATATTTTCAACAACAACAATCTCTCGTTCACATTTATATTAGCGAGCTAAATTCTATACTTCGTTCAATAAACTTCTAAACTGTAAACTGATATTACAAATATGTTGACAACTTGTATTGATAATTTCACTGTAACATTTTCACTGAACTGAAATTGAAAAGATTTTTAAAAGTAAGAAAAATTAATTAATATAAAATAGAGGACCGTCGTGGCGCAGAGGCGTAAGCGTCTGCCTGTAAACGCGACGGTTACTGGGTTCGATCCCCAGTCGGAGAATATGGATTTTTCTACTTCCATTTTCTTCGCTCTGGCAAACTAGGCAAAGCGCGGCGTTGAGTTCCGCCACTCAACACGCGATGCCTCAAAAAACGGCGGAAAGTGGGGACGGAGAAAGCAGGGGCTAAGCAACGGAGTGTCTTAACACTAGGTTCCCACAGTCCCTGCAGTTCCCTCTGCCTACCCTGCCTTGTGCGGGATAATGCGTGAAGCTAAAAAAAAAAAAAAAAAAAAAAAAAAAAAAAATTATTCTGAGTACATAAAGTGTTTTATAAAAAACTTACAAGCCAATATATATAGTTATATATATGTGTACCTTTGTATTTAATCGGGTATCAATTGATGAAATTGTTAAAGAATTTCAGTGTTTTAATTTAAAGAAAAATGTTGATCTCTGGGACACGTCTGTTTAAGTGCTTCCTACTATCATATGTAATATTGTTCCTCATATCGCTCTTATTGTGTTTGACTACATGTATGGCTAGTACTTTTCCATACTTAAGAAATATAGTAAAATAGTACCCCTTCACAAAATCTTTGACCCTGGCAACTACAAATCGGTCTCCGTATTGCCATCATGAAATAAAATAGTAATATTTTAAGATCGATTAGTTTCATAACATATTTTTTTTATATTGGCTTTACCAAGTCTACGAGTCCAACACGACTGTTGCATTTCTTTAACATATTTATGATGGCACCAGTCGCAAAATTACAATAGTGTGTTTAAATTTATCTATATATATACGCCATATCTCTATATATTATATACATTTAACTGTGTTGCTCAGAAATTATGTCATTAAAATTAAGCCAATTTTGTATATATGATAAAACTTGACCTTATTCCTTTAAATATTTAAATCAGAGAATCCTAAAGAATATAAGTAAGACAAAATCTGGATCACCCCTAAAAAGGGCGTTACAAGACTAACCTTAGTTTGTTATTGTTTTGCTTTGTTTTAACGATCTACCATCTTATACGAAGAACATATGTGATTGCAGACAACACCGCTAAGGTATTTAAGCTGACAAATTCTAGAACCAGAACTAGAACTAGATTGAAGTATTCTTCACTGTTTTAACGTTAATCTTGTGCTAAATGCTAAAAATATTTAAAATTTGCATTACCATAAAACCATAAAAAACTGAATGTATAGACTTTTAATTAAAATGAAGCTCTTAACGTTATAGCATCAACAGAGTTCGTAGATATAACTAGATAGATTCAAAACTCCAGTGGAATGCCCACTTAGCACTTTCAGATAAACTTAGCTCTACCGTGTTCGCAACTAAAAAAGTAAGGCAAACGGCAGAAGGCAGACGTTGATACCGTCAGGCTAGTTTATTTTAGCTATTTTAATAATATTTTATCTTATGGATTGCTATTATGGGACAGCGCTGTAGTTGCTTCAGAAAATATATATATTTATTTATTTATTAAAGGCCATCTACAATGTATTACATTATTACATTAGCAAAAATACACATTGCTTAAAAACATTTACAATGCTACATCATTTACAGACGGCAACAACATGCACAGTAAAAATTATAAAAGTATAACAATGTGCTTATCTAATTAACTATTGCTAATTAATTACAATACTAGAAAATTTCTGATTAATAAACATAAACAAAAAAATAACCGAAAAACAGAAAACAGAAAAACATAAAAAATAAAACATAAAAATTAAACAAATTATAGAACACTTACAATATTTGCTTATTTGTTTCAAGATAATGTTTACCCAATTTTTTTTAATAGTGTCCACAGACTGTTGAAAGAAGTCGACAGCTACCTCTTTTGATATGGTGTTATAGTTACGCATCAATCTATTCATAGGTGAGTTACGTCCAAGATTAGATTTAGCGGGTGTTTCCACAAGGAGTTTGCGTACATTTGGACGGATGAAGCGTGAAGGGGCTATGAAATTAACCTGCATCAGTAGAGATGGGCAATCTATAATGCCATTGATAAGCTTGTAAATGAAAATGCCATCAATAATTTGCCTACGGTCTTGCAACGAGTTAAGTCGAAAATAATGCAAACGATCCTTATAAGTTTTTATCTTATTGCCTAAAATGAAACTATATGTCAATTGCCAAAGAAATCTTTTTTGTACAGATTCAATGCGATGGATATATTTATCATAGTGTGGATTCCAGACAACACTTGCATACTCAAGGCCGGAACGAACAAGTGAATTATATAAAGTTATTTTGGTTGTTGGATTTTTGAAATCTTTAACATTACGGAGAAGGAATCCAAGGTTTTTAAATGATTTTCTAACAATTTGGTCTATATGAACATTAAATCTAAGTTGTTTATCAAGTGTTACACCTAAGTCACGAATCTCATCACATTTTTTAAGAGGCCGGTCTCCAATTGAATATGTTCTTGACAATGAGTTATGTGATCTTGTAAATTGTACATAAAAACATTTTTCAGCATTCAAGTGCATATCGTTATGTTGACACCATGTCACTAAATTATTTAAGTCATCCTGTAATTCCAAATAGTCAGAAGAAATCTTTATTGTTTTATATATTTTTAAATCATCAGCGAACAAAAGGGCCTTTGAATGGTGAAAACATGACCCAATGTCGTTAATGAAGATATTAAACAATAAAGGTCCCAGATGCGATCCTTGTGGAACTCCAGATATGTTGAAGTAAGTATCGGATTGGTAACCATTGAGGACAACTCTAGACGTCCTCTCAATCAGATAAGACTCGCACCACTTCAACATAGTCCCTGCAATTCCTATGCCTTGAAGCTTTTCGAGAAGAATCTTATGCTGAACACGATCGAAGGCCTTCGAAAAATCCGTGTATAAAACGTCCACAGTATTTCGAGCATCAACCTCCTGAGACAAGTCCTGAACTAAAGTTACAAGGTTAGAGACAGTAGATCTGGCTTTAACGAAGCCATGCTGGTATGGTGAAATTACGTTTTGAAAGACAGAATAAAACAATGGGTAAACATTTTTTTCAAAAACCTTTGCAAAAGTGCATAGGATGGAAATAGGTCTATAATTTTATATTATAATATATATATATATATATATATATATATATATATATATATATATATATATATATATATATATATATATATATATATATATATATATATATATATATATATATATATATATATATATATATATATATATATATATATATATATATATATATATATATATATATATATATATATATATATATTATAATATATTGTTTATGCGACAGCAACAAAAAGCGAAAGTCGTACGATAGAAATACTACTTCCGAAATATATTGTAGTAAACTACCAAACGTTTTTTTTATTGTGACAATACTTTTCAAGCTGGTTGCTGAATTACTAGCTTCACGCTTTATTCCACTCATCTCAGAGTTGGTGAGGGAACCTAGTTTTAAGATACTCCGTTCCCTGATTTCCACCTTTTTCTTATGTAAATCTTTTTTGTCAATCAATCCCCGAATATTGTCCGCGCAGCGTGGCATAGGCGTAGTTATTTACGCTCAACTGGCATGAGAAACATCATGGACTAAAAATTAATGACATGACACAAACATGATTATATTTTAAATACATGATCAAGATAAAAATATATAGATTTCTGATTATTTTGCAAGTAAAAAAATACAATGTCTATATTGTATTTCATTTTATTTATTATTAATAATATCTTTTCTCTACTTAAAATTCTGTATATGTTATGTCCATAAGTGGTAAAGATTCATCGAGATTTCAAAACAGTTTTTATCAATTTGATATGTATGGGATATAAACATCATGATAAGAATTTGACGATACTTTGCGTTCCTTGTCGTTTTGTTTCTGAATTATGCGTGCATAATATTTATATATTGAAGACTTAAGTAGAAAGTCTTAAGTAAAATCATAGTCAACGCCCATTTTATTAAACACTCGGAAATTATTACCAGTTAACGATTTTTGTCTTAAACCGTCTAGGCTTTTTCAATTCAATGCAATGATATTTTGATTATTAGCAACTAACACAACCTCTCGTTCCTATTTCAACCCCATACGAACTTACTCTAAGCCTATTCTTGATCAAAATATACTATTATATATGAAAAATACAATAGTAACGTATAAAATATATTATTATATTATACGTAAGCTACTATATTTTCTATTTTTTTATAGCTTCACGCTTTTATCCCGCATATTGCAAGGTGGTCACAGGGAACTGCAGGAAAGTTTTAAGACACTCCGTTGCTTGGTCCCTGCTTTCTCCATCCCCGCTTTCCGCCTTATTTGAGGCATTGTGTGTTGAGTGGCGGAACTCAACGCCGCGCTTTGCCTAGTATCCAGAGCGAAGAAAACGAAAAAAAACCATCTTCTCCGAGTGGGAATTGAACTCTCAAACCGTCGCGTTTACAGGCAGACGCTTACGCCTTTGCGCCACGACGGCCCACAATTTTTCTATTTGCTACTATAAATCTTCAAAACATAAAGAATACAAGTAATAAACATATGAGTTCTATTTACTAATGTCCATATATTTGAGATAATTTTTAATAGGATAGTTAAAGATAAGGCCGTAATAGCGCAATGTGAGACATGCGTTTGTTTGCTTGTTGACGCATCACAATTTAAAATATTTTTATTTATACTTCATATATATATTTTACTTTACCGACTTACTTCAGAATTAAATTTTATTACTTATTATTCTTTGCGAGGATAATTGTAGGTTTCATTCACACAATAGTAGGCGTCATATAAAAAGATGTCTGATATAGTAGTAATTCGTTGAGTTCCGTCACTATAATGCAATGCCTCGAAAAAGGTGGAAATCATTTGTTTTACATTTTACTACACAAGAAAATTTTACTTTTCTTAAATATAAACTGATTTGAGAAAGACAAATTACATTTAATAAATAAAAAATACTGGTTTAAAAATATTGGTTAGTGACGATGGAACAAGAGATAGTGGCCATTGCTCCAGCAGTAAAGAGCTAAGCGATAATCTCTTAACATGTTACCAAAAGCTTTTCGCTATTAAGCCGTTAACATAAACCCTATCGGGACAGTGATGATAGATCCACATCCCACGTGGTATCTAATGGCTTAAATATTTAGATAACTTAATAATTACTGCTTGACGTGCCACGTGGCATTTTTGTTTTAGGAGTTAAATAAAAGAGGATCGTTGTGACACAGATGCGTAGCGTCTGCCTGTAAGCGCGACGGTTTATGTATGTGTTTGATTCCAATTCGGGGAAGATGGATTTTTCCATTTCCATTTTCTTCTCTCTGGCAAATAGGCAAAAAACGCGGGATTGAGCGTCGCTACTCAACACGCATTACCTCGAAAAAAACGAAAAGCATAGAACAGAGTGTCTTAACACTAGGTTTCCAAGATTCGTACAGTTCCGTGTGCCTACCCTGCAAAGTTCGGGATAAAACGCGATTTAAAAATAAATAAATAAAAATAATAAAATAACGATTTGAGATGGCTACGAAGATTGGGATAGAATAAAGATACATGTGATTTGGAGATAAAATTTTATATATAAATAAATCTTAACTCATTAAAACAAAAAAGTCATTAGGCTTTATAATGAGATATAACTTTATTCTTTGCATAGGTCGATCTTTGATAATAGACCGATCGCAGTAGAGTAATGTAAAACTTTTTTCAAAAACAGGTATGGAATTGTACTAAAGTAGAGTAATTTCACATCCACAAGCTCACTTCGAAGAGCAAATTGTTATTTATAATGTTTTTGTGGTCAGTAGTATTTTTCATACAACGGATTTTACTGCCGCCATCGTTTAATGTTCATTTAAAAATTAGAAAGTGGACACAAATTAAAAGTAATAACAAACTTTAAAAATTCATGGCAAAATCATATTTTCATAACTAATGATATCTTTTTTTAGACACTCCGTTGCTTAGTTCCTGCTTTCTCCGTTCGTGCTTTTCGCTTTTTTCAGAACTCAACGCCGTACTTTGCCTAGTTGCCAGAGCAAAGAACGTAAATAAGGAAATAGAAAAATCCATCTTCCCCGAGTGAGAATCAAACGCACGAAACGTCGCACCACGACGGTCCTAATGATATTCTGGATTGAATTTAATTTCATTTAGTATAATTCCAATAATACATATAAATAATATTATTTTATAACTAGCTACTCATTTGCAACTTCGCCAGCTTAATCGATTGGTCCAATTCAAACTTATTATATACGTGTTATCTAAAAAATTTTTTACTTTTCCTCTACAAAATGATGGACTTTGTTTATGAAACATTATGGATATAAATCTTAATTTTCATTTCATATGCAATATATAAAAAAATAGAAGACAAAAAACCTCAATCTCAAAGTTCATTGCCACCAGGACATATCCAAAATTTGTTCTGGAAGAGTGAAAAATGTCTGTCTATGTGAAAAAAATCTATTGAATACTAATCTAATTTGCTCCTAAAACGTCCATTTTCTTGTTGCAGCCACCTACAAACTCGATGAAGCTGATCTCGTTATATTTCATGCGTAACAAAACATTATGTATTCTATTAAAATTTTCATATAGAGCGCTAACTGCATCGCCGACAACCGTGACAATTTAGAACATTCAGAGAAGAAGAAGAAACTACTTAGTATTCCATTGATTCACCGTGCGGTTGCCGGGCCCATTGCGTTGTAAGTAGAAAAGCTCAGAACAGTGACAGCCTTTAGAAAGAAAAAGTGCAGAAATTTAGTTGTACTTAACAAAGATATATTTAATATTATCGTAGCACAAATAGTAATTATCTAACCAAAATTGATTTTTCCTAAAATATATAAATATATTATTGTTGACTTCTCTCACACATAATTAAATGAACAAAGACCATATAATTTTAGAATTATAGAGAACTTTAGAATGAGACTTGCTTAATCATGCACAAGCTCCTTTACCTTTCCTATTATAAATGATCGAAAAAATAAAAAGATTGTACAAAATAGGCTAATGTAGTTAATATATTTCTTCACCATATACGTCATAAATTGTTAATCGTTTAGATTAGAATTAGTTAATAGAAAAATTAAAAACCTAATCTGTGTTTCTAGTGTTTTTTCTTTAATAATATAATAAATTGTTAGTGTGAGCACTAGCTAAAAAATTCAAGTATAAATAATTAGACAACGGAAATTAAATCAATGATAGTTTCAATAAAATTAGGTAGGATTACATTTTACAAAATTTTATAAATTACAAGCTTGAAGCTAGTCTAATATTTAATAAGAAACTTTCAAAGCTTTTTAAATTAAGTCTTCAAATATCAGTGTATTGGGAGTTGCGATGTTGGATGTCGGATCCAGCACGTAATGTCATTTAAATGGAATTGAAAGAGGTTTACTATCGATATGTCTTACATACTCTTTATGATATGGTAAATGGATAAAAAAAATATAACGAATAAAAATGCGTAAAATTTTTAGTATACTAACTTAATAGTTATTATAAAATCGCCACACGATTAGGTTGATTTTTCATTGCAAAAACCAAGCGTATATAAACCTTGAGACAAGTATAATGCACAACCGTAACAAACCCTATTAAAATCGTATCCAATTCTAATCTTTTAATTGGTTTGCTATATAGTAATAAATAAATATAGCTACTTCCAAAATCCAATAAATAATATTGAAATATAAATTAACATCGGGTTTCGAACGTGCTTTATGTTCATTTTTTATTTTTATATTCTTATCGCGCTATTAGATTTAAAATATTTTAACAAGCAACAAAGCATATTAAATACGTCTACATATATATGTTTAGACATCAGTTTACCTGTATCGTGCACTCGGAAGCTTTTGAGGCTTCTCGTTACTGCAACATTATTTAATGTGAGATCCTTTTTATCAAAGTTTCAATATAGTTCTTCAATATGCTTTTTCGATATATAATACAATAAACTTCTTCCTCTCTACATAATATACTTCTTCAATAAATAGGCTAACCCATAACTTATAAATAAAGATTTTTAAAAAATATTTCCTGCATTGAGCCAAATAAACTCTGCAAACTTAAAATATAAGTAATCTATCTTAGACTATTATAATCTATATTAAAAGTGATAATAATAAATTCCCATGTTTCATTAAACTATTTTATTACTAAATCAAACACCAATAACGAAAAAACAAATGTATTTTTTTTTTTTTTTAGCTTCACGTATTATCCCGCACAAGGCAGGGTAGGCAGAGGGAACTGCAGGGACCGTGGGAACCTAGTGTTAAGACACTCCGTTGCTCAGTTCCTGCTTTCTCCGTCCCCGCTTTCCGCCGTTTTCGAGGCATTGCGTGTTGAGTGGCGGAACTCAACGCCGCGCTTTGCCTAGTTTACCAGAGCGAAGAAAATGGAAATAGAAAAATCCATCTTCTCCGACTGGGGATCGAACCCAGTAACCGTCGCGTTTACAGGCAGACGCTTACGCCTCTGCGCCACGACGGTATTTGTGTTTATAATATATCAACAAGTTAAATTTTCAGTTCGTTAAACATTATAAATTTCTTTACGCTAACACTGAACACTCCAGTCGCGTTGCAGCTATTTAGAATCGAGATCGCCACCTAGTCTGCTCGTCGACCGCAAGCGGAGTTTCGAGTCCCGCTGCAGACGCCTTTGCCGCCGACGGCTCTTCTCAAGTAGTCATGATCATGCTGGTTACTTTTCAGGTACAGATTACGTATCGTATCGAGTAAAGCTAAAAGTATTTACTTCACAACTGAAAAATACATTATGCAGAAAGATTTAAATCTGTCAGCGTTACTAAATTCATATACATAATGTTACTTACTTACTTATTAACTTCAATCAGCCATAATATTAGTACATTTAGTCTGCTTGGCCTAAAAGTGGGATCGAGTTAGGCAATCATCGTGTAACTTCAATGGCCAAAGTCCCGGTATGTTTGTTATAAGGTTCTCATTTTTAAATGCTATGAAACCAAAATTTGTACTCTTATTAAGCTGAAAATGACAAAGAGCTTTGATCTGAATCATAAGGCCGGGATGGCCGAGATGCGCCATTGAGAGTAGCACAGTCCATCTTTTGGTCGGAATACTTATTACATTTACTTATTACTACTTACTACATTTTGGGTGGTCATATATTGTCAATATTGCAAGTCCGCATTTTTGCATAGAAAATAAACAAATATGCGCAAGCGCATATATTGTGCTCGCTATTAAATGAATATCTAATAGGTATGACATTTAGAAATGAAAAACTACCGACATAGAAAAGGACACCTATATCAATTAACCCGCAGGTAAAATTTAATGATCTAAATGTCGATGGTTGCGACAAAAGTTATTTATTTGATACTTCTTAATTTATATACCTCCAAGTCCGTGCGTACAAATAAATTTTATTTTTGGTTCGATACATCAAAACAAATATAATAAACACAGTATATAATATGACATTAATGTGGCGATAAAAGCGAAAACGTTTTAAATTAACATAATTTTGCTTAATTATTTACAATAAAAAAATAGTATTACCTCAGAAGATTTGTTTATTGAAATGAAGCTTTTAATAACAGAGCCATTTAATATCTTTATTGTAAAGTTGTAATCTCTAATAATAAAGTCTATCAGTCATATAATGAGAATGAAGAAATCTAGAAAGATGTAATTAATACCGTACAAGTACCGGAGTCCAAACCGTGGACAAACGTTAATTTGTGGTCAAGTAAAAGAAATTATAAGAAATATCATTGTAGTTGTGTACTCGTTTAGAATAATGTGACCCCCTGAGGTCAGGGGCACTAAACACGGGCCACGTGTGCTCTTATAATATAGACCTAAATATAATTCAGGAACTACATATAATTCATACATTACGCTACTTTACCCCAAATTTGCTATGTGGAACAAAGTTAGAACTTGTAGGATATATCTCAGTATCACATATAGTAACATCAAAGTCATAGTTATTTGATAAATATTTTATATGTACTATTCAGTAAAAATAAAAGATTTACACCAAACCTAAAACAACAGTTCATACTAAGTCCGTAGTTAAGCGGTAGCTATGATAAAACTTTGTACTTTATTAATTTATGTTAAAAATTGAACTGTTCAAGGAAATCATTTATATTAATAATAATAATAATAAAGCCTTTTTATTTTCCTTTAAAACTTATAAAACATATTTGGTATATGTTAGTCGTTAGTATAACTTAATTTCTATGTTAGTATGTATTCTGATTTTTAATGTTGTTTCAGTTTTATTAAAGGAACCCCTGTTGGGTATAGGCCTCCTCCAATTTATGCCATTCTTTTCTATTTTTTGCTCATTCGATCCAGTTCTTTCCTACTGTCGAAACTATATCGTCTACCCATCTTTTTTGTGGTCTTCTTACGTTCATTTTGGGCCGGTCCAAGTCGTGCTCTTGACAGTCCATCGCTAATGTCTATATTGACCGGACTACTAGTTTTATCCCACTCACGCTCTTCTGATAAATGTTTCGTATACATCTTATATATATCATTTATGCTCATATAATTTTGTACGAAAAGTACAAAATTATATTAACATAATTATTCAATTTAAATATACATTTTAAAATATATATTTATAAATTTATGTAATCGATAAATGATGAGACAAATGTGAAAGCTAGTTCGATGGCTAGGAATCCAGATTGAGGAAACGAATTTTAACCCTCGATTTTCCGATTTTTCCTTGTTTATTTAAAGATTAATATTTGTCTGTATTTACTTCCTAAATTATGCATTTGATCACGTAAATATCTTTAGCAAAGCTATTGTACTATGTCGAACGAAATCAAGTACACTACTAACTAGATCTATGATAGCAGAGATAATTCGGGCAGGTATGTTGTTGCAAAGAATATATATATCACAAACAAATACACCATCTTGCAGAGTGCGATCGTTGCGAAAAGTCGATATATGAATTTGTGGTGATTAGGTTATGTTTTCTAACACTTTTTCCGTCTATATTTTTGTCTAAATAGCCTCTACATAATTTTAAACTATCTTTCGGATCATTGTCTTGTTGGAAAATACATCCTCGGCCGATTACCTTTACTCCGGAAGGAATGACCTTTTTCTCCGAAATCCTATCTACCGAAATATCCTGATATTGCACCTTTTTCATTACGTAATTTCCAATCCCATAGCCCGAGAAACAACCCCGGACGACAACTGATCTACCACTATGCTGTATCATCTTTTAACAATATGTAATTAGGAAGAATACCTCATTAAGGGATAAGAGATTATTTTGATGTACATGATGTTTTCTTATTAGGTTTAAATTATTTTTAAGGTATTACTAAACTACTATAGAAAGTATAGGTTAATACTTTTTTATTTTTTTTAGTAACAAATCATTTTCAATTTTTTTTTATTTTATTTTCAGATCCCTGAAGCTTTAATCTCTTTATGGGATAGCGATAAGTTAAAAAATTTTAAGACTGAAAAAAAGGAGGTAGGAGCCACAGTAGTGGCCTCAGTCATTTGAATGATTGTAATTGAATCTATACTCCCGACATAGCTAACTATTTTTTACATCTCTACTTTAGAAGCTCACGTACTAGTGGTGCCAACTATTGATGAAAAAGTCGCGTTAATCGTAGAATAGATAGAGAAAAAATATCAATGTTCCTTGTCAAGCCTACTATCGTTTTAAAATGTAAAGCAAGAAAATTATTTTGGATTAAACACAAAATAATATGGACTATCACCTATTTAAATCATTTATTTATATTTAATGTTTTAAATATTAAAATAAATTTCAAGAACTTTACTCTGAACTTGTGTTTTCTTCTCAACTACATGTTACAGAATAATTAGCGCCTGTCATCGCAGATTTTGATTTTTAAAAAAAAGAATATTGCACAATTTGGTAAAAGCAAGTAATTTTCATCATTGACATTAGGAAAGTAGAAATTGTGATTTCTAATAACATTCCTACAAAATTAAGACCTTGTATTTATCATATATGGTTACAATTAATTTAAAAGATAAAAATTAACATGCCATTTAAAAAAGTTTCTCACGTACTTTTTGATTTGGATGGCTTGCTTATAGGTATTCCAATTCATTACTTTGTTATATATCAAGCTACTAGTATTAATATTTTCGTTAATTTTAGTTTGATACATTTTCCTGTAATTGAGATCTTAAACATTTTCAGACTCTGAAAGGCTCTATACTGAAGCTTTTTCAAAAGCATGTGCTAAATACGATAAAATATTTACATGGGAAATAAAGTCGACTTTATTAGGATTTCAAGGACATGAGTGTGCTATAAAAATTATTAATGCACTAAATATACCTGCAACTGTGGAAGAATTTATGGAAGAATGTCAGAAAGCTAATCAAGAAGTATTTACGAATGTGCAGTTAATGCCAGGTGAATTCATTATTTAAAATAGAATATTTGTATATTATTTACATATTTTATTAATTTTTATTTTCTAGGAGCACACAAATTAGTAGAACATCTACAAAAGAAAGGTGTGCCAATAGCCTTGGCTACTAGTTCAAGCCAAGAAAGTGTAATCTTAAAAATGAAAGACCATCAAGATTTTTTGAAAAATTTTCATCATCTCACTATGGGCTCGTCAGATCCAGAAATTACTAAAGGGAAACCAGATCCTGCAATATTTTTAGTTTGTGCATCAAGGTTTCCAGATAAACCAAAACCTGAAAATGTAAGTAAAAATTAAAGATTTTCATTTTTATTTTATTAATGTATTCATTTATTGAAGAAAGCTAGCCGGAGGTTATACATTTCATAAAGTTTCAGTATAACTGTAACTAAACTCCGCAATTCTCAGATTTGCTTCTGGCAATTAAAATGTGTCATGTCTCATATATACAACTTAATTGTTTCTATAATGCTATAAAAAATAACTAGTGTATTAGGAAATCTTGCCTATTGCATAATTATTTAATACAAACTGGTATATACTATTGTTTTGTAAATAAATCAAAATAATATATTTTTTCACTCAGAACATCTCAATTTGATGCATTTTAAATATAATAGTTATAGCTTACTCACTAATTTGGTTAAATTTTTATAATATCATTAATAAATATTACAAATTTTCTAACAGTGTGAAACAAGCAATGTGAAGTGAGAGTCTTTTCTTATCTTCTATACATATATGGATTCTGTATATTAATCAAACAGGTTAATATTAATATTTTTAATATTTTCAATATATATTTTAAACGTCAAAACATTTTCTAACATATTTTTAAATAATTATATTGTAAAATGGAAATGAATAAGCTAACAAAAAACAAGTTTCTACATCTGATTAAGTGAACTGAAATAGCTTATAATGATTGACTCGTACATAGTCACAGTAACACAAGTAAAAAGATATAGATGCATTTACTTTCTAATGAAATTAGGCAAGAACAAATTTTTAGAATACATTTATATTATAATAATTAATTTCTTAATTAGCAAAATATATATGTTAAATTTATTAAATTGTTACTTGAATTTTTCAGTGCTTGGTTTTTGAAGATGCTGTTAATGGGGTAAAAGCAGCATGTGCTGCCAACATGCAAGTTGTTGCAGTACCAGACCCACGCATTGATAAAGAAGAGCTGAAAAATGCTACATTAGTACTTAATTCTTTAGAAGAATTTGATCCAAGTCTATTTGGTCTACCCAGCTATGATTAACATTGATTTTTAAATTGTCAAATCACTTGTTACCCTGTTATGATTCTTTAAGGGATTGTTTGTTTTACTATTTATTTTATTTAGTAACTTAAGACATTAATTGAAAAGTATAAAGTTATTTATTTTTATTTTAAGTTTGCCAAGAAGCATGGTGTTGAGGTGCGCCAATCAATACGTAATATCACGAAAAAGGGGTGGAAAGTGGAGAAGAGAATGTCTTAACACTATCTTAACGCGAATATTCAGTATTCAGTATACCAAGAAGCTTTTTTTTTATTCAATTATCATAATGCACTCAATTTCAATATTTTTTTTATATTATAATTTATATATATTTAAGATACCTATATCTTTTTAATTGTAATGTCTTCATGAAACACATTATTATGTACTTAAAAGTTTTATGCGGGTAAAAAAAAATACAACTTACCTCAGTAGATTGTTATTCTATTTAAATTGTTGTGAATTGTTAATAAACTTGCGTGTATTTATATTATAATTGTAATAATATACTTATTAACTTTACAACTATAATTTCATGAATATTATTGGGTATTAGATTTGTATGCAAACAGTATAAAATCCCTGAGGGATTGGTATTGTTTCATCCAGACCTGATATCTTTCTGTAATCTCGACACATGTAGCACTGGTAAAATTTCTGTGGGAAATAAATATCCATAAAAATCATAACTTCAAGCAAGCACTGTGAACTTATTAAAGAATTGACCAGCAATTTATATACTGTTGAAGTAGCAGTGAGAAGTATAATAGCGAAATCTTTAAAGCTTTGGAAGTATCTCGATCTCTCTGGAACTATACTATGTAATTTATTTCTAGAAGGTATATCGACGCTTGAAAATATCATTTCAGTTGGTTAGATGATGAGAGATGAGAATTTCATTTGTAAGAGTATATTGAAATGCAAATTTAATATGTATTCATTTATAAAAATTTTTGCTTAAGGATTCTGTAAGACAAAAATTTAATTGACACTGGCAGTAGCTGCATTAATGCAAAAACAATTATCTAAATAATATAATCGGGGACGAAAACATATACAATTATCGTAGCATTTGGTGCACCGTTATTTCAGCTAATGAACAGTTCTCGTCGGGCTACGTTAAGATTATCATACGCTCCTCGCAATATTTTTATTATTAGCATCTTTCTTGTGAGACTATTCAAAAGGCAAGAGTGTTAACAAAATTTTTAAAATTATTAATAGGTTGCAGCTAGTCTGCAGCTGTGCATTTGAAAACGAATACCCACCCTTCTTCAAGATACAAATTTTTAAATTTAATATTTTAGATTGAAATGCATAGAGATAATTTCAACATGATTTAACCCATATTTATAAACAAAAACGTTACAGTTATACACATATTTATTTTGATGCATCCGTAATTTATATTTACATTTTAATATTGCATAACAGGAATGTTATAAAGAATTTGTTTGTGTACAATTTTTAATTTTAGAACGTCACATCTTAGTCATCGTAAGGCGGCAAACCGAACAATTCCGGCCGGAAATTTTCCATAGAGTTTAAAATTAGAGTTGCTTCAGGAACAAGGTTACGATTAAGACGTCGATCGGGAATCATTACAACTTGCATTTCAGCTGCCACTGCAGCTTTTACGCCATTGATCGAATCTTCAAACACTAAACACTGAAAAAATATATTTTTTTAAATAATAAATAAATATGAAGTAATAAATAAACCTTTAATTTAAAATAAATTGTCAAGCTAAAATTCATGCGTGAAGAGAAGATAAAAATAATGACTATAACGTTTTTATTCTATCGTTTTATATTGATTTCTAAGTAAAATAAAAACATCTCAACGTATACAATGCAGACTAACGCATTTAAGCCGCACATGCGCTCTAGTTAGTTTTTTAAAATATATGAAACAAAAAAATCTACCATAATTTTTCGTTGCACCTCTTAGTAGGTACATAAGAACTAATTAGTCATACATAAGAACTAATTATGTTAGTAGTAAGCGATACATTCTTAGTTTTTCTATGGTGAAATATTCCATACCTGCTATTGTTACCTATTTCTTTTTTTATTATCTGTTTGTCAATAATAGTCCATCGAAATGTTACATTTGCTTTGCATTTATTAGAGGACGCAATTTTATTTTTGGGACATGTAGGGTGGGTCAACAGAAGCTTTTTCTCAATTTTGAGGGGTCGCCGCCCTTGTTCCCCGGCCGCCATCTTGAATAAAGGGAGAAAAACACTTTTTTCGCGATATCTCGGAAACTATGCGTCGTACAAAAAAATTGTAAGATCATAATTTGTAGCAAATCGTTTTGCCTGCAAATATGTTTATATAATTTTTTGCCTTAAATTTAAAATTAATATCCTTTTTTGCTTTATAAAATTTTTTTATACATTTAAAAAAAAAAATAATTCAGATCAATCTTGTAGGTGATCTTTTAAG
The DNA here is from genome assembly GCA_037178615.1 of Dione vanillae. Lineage (NCBI taxonomy): Eukaryota > Metazoa > Arthropoda > Insecta > Lepidoptera > Nymphalidae > Dione > Dione vanillae. Next base: position 2,569,412 of record JAZFAU010000224.1, on the reverse strand, counting down.
GAAAATTATGCTCTATATTTTTTTTATTTCAATTTTTATTGTACGACGCATAGTTTTCTCCCCTTTTTCCAAGATGGCGGCCGGGGCACAAGGGCGGGGACCCCGCAAACTTGAGGTCAAGCTTCCATTGACCCCCCCTACATGTCCCAAAAATAAAATTGCGTCCTCTAATAAATGCAAAGAAAATGTACCATTTCCATGGATTATTATTGGAAAACAGATAATAAAAAAAGAAATAGGTAACTGTAGTTATATCACTGACTTCGTTACACTATAGTTATTAAAGTTTTTGTTACTACAAATATTTAAAAAAAGAGTCATGCGTAACCTATCTAATATTATACCTACCTAAGGCACGTAGGTAATGGAGAATATAAAAAACACCATGTATTTACCTTTTCTGGAGACGGCTTGTCAGGAAATTTACTAGCAGCTACTAGAAAAACATCTGGATAAGGCTTTCCTTTTTTTACGTCGGCATCTGATGATCCCCAAGTTTTAAATGGTAGTAATTTAAAAAGTTCTTGATGATTTGCAGCCTTTAAGTCGTAAGTTTCCTTACTACTACTGGTCGCTAATCCCATGGGAATCTTGTGCTTGTGTAAATGATGTATTAGTTTCTCAACACCTACAAATAAATAAAAGGAGAATAAAATAAACTGATGATTCTTATAAATTACTATCGAAATAAAATGAAGTATCTCGAAAGCATTTCGCATTCATAACTAATTTACCTGGCATTACTTTAGAATGTAAAAATAATTCATTAAATATTTTTCGAGTCTCATATAGAAATTCATCGACGGAAAGCGGCAATTCTAGCTCATTTATAATGCATTTGGCAAATTCTTTACTCTGTTGACCCATTATTTTACATTTTAGATCAAATGTAAATTCTTTATTATATCTAGACGCAACTTCTTGAAAACCTAATGTATATAAATCTTCTGTATCTGAAATTTATACAATAATACATAAAATGTATATCTACAATATAAAATAATATGATCAATTGTAATATTTGATTCACTTACTTAACAGCAGCCCGTCCATATCAAATAAAACATGACTTACAGTTTTATATAGCATTTTTTAATAAAATATTAAAGCAACCTGCGGCTATGAATTGTTATTTTGAACTGTTACGTGATGTCGCCTTGAAACTTATTCTTACGTACGCTCTTAGCACCATCTGAATTCTAACTATTATCTTATCACTGAATATACGGCCTATGAATATATTAAACTTTTCATTCATTAAAGGTAAAAAACATTATCTTACACATATAAGTTATCAAGAGTTACGGAGAGAGATCTGTAAAATGTTATTATTTTCAAATTATTGAAATAATTTAAAATAATAAATTGTAATTTCAAATATTACAGAATTTGAAGCCGCGTGCTCTCGGATAATAAGTCTAGTCTAGTTAGGTAAGTACCTAAAACTCAAGCCATATGTCAGTAAACTAAATAATAATTATTATATATATATATATATATGGTATTAAAATATTTAATAATATTATAATTCATTTCATATTATTTAATTTATTATATTAAATAACATCATTTAGTAAAAATATGATTATATTTTTAACTCCTTCTTCTTGCTTCTTTTAAATTGTATTTGTAAAAATTGTTAATTATTTTAAACTTATAATTTTCATCTTAAAACTGTATTATTGTAACGGTAGTTTGTTACAAATTTTAGAACTGGCAAGGTATTTTGTTTAATGTTTACGCTTAAAAAGTATACATTCTAAACGTCACTTCGTATTAGTGGGAAAAGTTTTATAAACTTGAAAAAAACTAAGCCGAACCGTAAAATAAAAACAAATTATAATTTGGCTTACTAATATGAGAACGTAATAGATAAAAACATCGATAAGGATTTGCTAGTTAGTTAGACATAATTGATATCTTAATTTTAAATTATGGAAATGCCAGGTATGAGCCTGTTTCAAGGCGCTGGTAGTATTCACATAAATAACAGTGCCCAAGATAGGCTTGAGGAACAAGAAGAAATAGAAGACCAGAAGCGGCGCGCCGAAGAGGTAATTTATATAATTTCACAATGTAAACCTTTTTTTAATACGTTTATTTACTATGTTTGTTTAATTTTAGCTCAAACATACTTTAGCCAATGCCTTTGATGACCTTCTAGACGACGATGAGAATAGTTCTGTTAATAGCAGTGGAAACTATACACTAGAAGCTAGTCGCCAAAATGGAGGCAAGTAAATTCTAGTAATTAAAGTAATTGTATACTTTTTGTTTCATTTTTCTAAAAACTAAATGTATAGCTCATACATATAATGTTTCCCTTATTTACATAGTAAATGTTAGTTATGTTCAATATTTAAATTTGTCTAGTAAATAAAAATATATAATATTTAATATTATTTTCACTCACAACTTCTTATATTCTGTTTTTAGTTCAACATGCTGTAAGAACAGGATTACCCCCAACATATGTAGAGTCCTTAAACCATTTGAAAGAAACTCAACATACTTCTGAATCACCCAAACCATATTGTGAGACTCCAAAAAGTCATTTACAAAATTTGAGAAACCAAGAAGATAATCTTAAAGTGCCATATACTTCATATGGAGCAGGAGATGGACAAAATAACTATTTACACCAAGATTTTAGAGGTATTTATTTTTATATTTTATGCTTAGTCTTGTGTTGTATGAAGAATCCACAACTATATTACATCTTTATGTTATTTAAATAGAAATTAAAAATATAATATAAAACACATTTTCTAATTTGATATAAAAAATATCTCAATATAACTTTATAATATCAACTAAAAGTCAAATACAAACATGATGATAAATTAGGACTTTATTATTAATGAAAACAATTTATTTATGAACTTTTGTAGGTAAATAATTATATATCTTTTTGTTTTTTGACTCATTTATATTTGCTTATTTTCATTTTCAGGAAATGGTATAAACAATTTTGATGCTAGACAAGAATATATGAATCATGAACAATTAAAAGTTATGTATGAAGTAAGTGATTGTAGTATTTTTTTATGAATTCTCTATGCTCACACTACACTCCTTCACCTAAATTTGAGACATTATTCATTATGTAATGTAACTTCTCCCACAAACAAGTAAGGATCTCACTCATTGCATTTTTTTTAATCACACAGTGTATGCTAAAATAGCCTACAGTATGTGAATGCATAAAAGATCTGCTTCTACATATTATGCAGGATGAAGCATGAAATAAAGGTTAAATTTTACAGATGAGAATAAAAGAGTGTCAACAGTTTGCTGCAAAAGTAGAAAAGCTTGACAGTGACATAGATGGTTTGCGTGCACGCCTCACTGCTGCTGTGCATGACAAAAACAAAGCTGAACTGTCATTGGAAGAAGCTCATCATTTGCTTGGTATAATTCCATTTTCATTGACTTATTTATTTAAAAACACATCTTTAACTTAGAAAATATATAATTATGGCTTATCTTTACAATTTTAGTCTAAATAAAATGCTAAAATGTGTTATTTAATACCATTTATGTTTATGAAATTGGAGATGATTTTAATTAATTTTGCATGACACCTAGGTGTAAGCACTGAAAATTAATAAATAATATGAACTTGATTAGTTATTTCTTTATATTGATCAAACCAAGAAAGTGACAAATATTTATTGTGTTAAAATATTAGATGCTTGATGCTGTGTGAAATTATAGTGGTATGACTTTTTTAATTATAATTTTTATGTACATAAATTCAGATATATGTACATAAAAATTATAATTAAAAAAGTCATACCACTATAATTTCACACAGCATCAAGTAAGCACAAGTCGATAGAGCTGGAACACCAAATAACAACTCTTAATAACAAGCTAGTGGAAAGTGAAGAGGACAAACAACAGTTGAGATTAGAGCTTAGAGCTGCAAATGTGGCATTGCAGGAGACACAGCAGAGGCTACACACTATGCAGGTATTATTTGTTAAAAAAATATATAGGGTACTTAAAAGAATATATTAAAAATTAAAAGTGTGCTACACGCTTAAAAAATTATGTTATTTTAAATGTATATTATACCTAATATACATGAAATAGTTTTGTTTTAATGAGAAATTTGAAAAATTGTTTATTGTGAAGAGCAAACTCTTGTTGATATCTGTTAGGACATAAATTATTATTATATATTTTTTCTATACAACATTTACAGGTGGCTCACTCTCACGATACTGACGCCTTGTTCAGAGAACAACAAGACAGGTGCGTGTTTCAACTGCTGATTATGAATAAAATAATATTACAATGTAACTAGAAGTACGTAACTTTAGAATATCTTTAGTTTTAGTAGTATATAATAAAATCATTGCACATATTGATTATCGTTTCAATATTTTAAGTAGTTCTAATATAATCAAAAATAAATTAATGATTTTTGTGTAATACATCATTTTGATTTCCCAGACACCGTGAAGAAATGGACAGACTCCAAAATGAATTGATGAATGCTAAAAGTAGACTAGATGAAAAAGTAAGTTAAATTGTTTCCTTTATCACTAGAGAGTGATATGTAATTAAAAACACACACACACACAATACTACACACTTATGTTTTATCAAAAATTCTGACTTCCAGGACAACGAAATAAAAATGCTTGAAAAACGATGTAAAGAACGAGATCGAGAAAAGGAAGAAATTTTAGTAGAAAAAGGAGCCACAATAAACCGGTTGGCCAGTGAGTTGGACGCGGCTCAAAAACGCCTATTGAATGGAGAAAGCAACAGACTCAAAGAAAAAGTATTGCAATTGACTACCGAAAGAAATGCTGCCAGGGAACAAGTTAAAGAGTTAGGGGTATATGATGCCTTTATTTTTATGTTTTTGACTGTAGAAATTGACTTATTTTGACTCCCACTCTAGTATGAAAAATTGATATGTTTGAATTCATGCAGAAAATATCTGCACATTGTGCCTGAATTCAATGGGAGTGTCTTAACACTGGGTTTTCGTCAACAATATCCTTTTATTGCTGATTGAGTGATTTAACTTAATTCAAAATTTTCTTTAGTCAGTTTGACAGAGGTAGAAACAAGCTCTTTTTGAGTTAAACAAATATTACCATCTAGCTACCATCGGTTCAGAAGGCAGTTCTGTTTCAAAAAGCCGGTAGAAAACAACCGAAGCTTCTTTAACTACCAATATTACAATTTCATTATTTAATACAATAGTAGCACAGTATCCTGCACATAAGACCAAAGACATTAATGTAACACATTTTTTATATTTAAGTATGCTTGAACTAGTATTGACCGTCGTAGCGCAGAGGCGCAACGTCTGCCTGTAACGCGGCTAACGCGACGGTTTCTGGGTTCGATCCCTAGTCGGGGAAGATGGATTTTTCTATTTCCATTTTCTTCGCTCTGGCAACTAAGGCAAAGAGCGGCGTTGAGTTCCGCCACTCAACACGCAATGCCTCGAAAACGGCGGAAAGCGGGGACGGATAAAAGCAGGGACTCTTAATACTAGGTTCTAATAGTTCCTGCAGTTCCCTCTGCCTACCCTGCTATGTGCGGGATAAAGCGTGAAGCTAAAAAAAAAAAAAAAAAAAAAACTAGTATTGACAATTTTATCGCCAAAGCGTGGCTTTATTATAAGTAAAAATCAAAACGAATGTCCGGACAGAGCAAGCTGGAGGCGACGGCGCAGGAGCTGGTGTCGTGGCGCGCCGCGCTGGCGCAGGCCCTCGCCGACCTCGCGCCGCACGCCGCCGGCACGGGTAACTAAAAATAGTACCTGTTAATATATAAAACAAATTAATAAATATTCTACTTGTATGGAGAATGTAAAAAAAATTGTTGCTATTTGTTTGTTATTTGCTTATTTCCAATTTAACGTTAGGAATTTTGTTTTCTAATATTAGTTTTACTTATAAAGGTGACCCGCCGTCTCCCGGTAAATTGGCGACACTCAAAGAGGTGTTGAGTCGATACAAACAACAGCTTCAAAAGCTTTCAAATATGCAAGAAGAAATAAATAAACGGTAAGAGATTTGTCATTCCTTAACAAATCTTTTTTTATTTCTATTATTCGACAAACTAAGTTAGCTTGCAGTTGCAAAATAACAAAGTGTTACCAGTATTAAAGTTTGACAAATTATTTAACAGTGAAAAACGTCTTGAACAACATCGTAAACAAGAATCTGAATTGAGGTCTAAATTAGAAGAGCAAAAAGGCATAGAGATGCAACTCAACTCCAAACTGGCAGTACTACAAAATAAACTAGAACTCCTAGGTACTAACACTGACAGTGAGCTGCTGCAGACCTACAAGCAACAAAATGAACAAATGAAGAGAGATGCTGAAGATCTAAGAAATGAAATTAAAAGTGTAAGTATTGTACTATTTAAATTTTAACGCAACTCGATGTGAATGTATGGCTCAGTTGTGGCCAGAGCGCTTGTATAATTTACAAGAAACGCTTTATATTTATAAAGTTCAAATCTCGCTACGTAATTGTAAATAAATAAAACTTTAAAAGTTTTATTTATTTACAATTAACTGTACATAATTTAATATTGAAGCAAATAAAATAAAAGAAAAGCTAACAAAGACACAATTGAGGCACAAAAGCCGTTGTTCTTCTAGACACATTTAATTTGACATTTTGTTTTTACCATAAGTTCTTTTCTTTCCTTAATTTAAATTATTAAATATAATATCGCTTTATTAACTTTTTATTGGACGCAAAAAGTATATATAAAGTATATACGCATATATAAATATTAAAATCATGTGCAATTAATTCGCGTATGCGTGACTACGTCGGTATAGGTGTGGATCAAATCAACCCTCGAATTTGAGCGGCAAGTATGTAGTAGGCGGGATAGATGTATTTCGTAAACGTAAATTAATAATGAAAATAAAAAATAAAATACTTTTTTAATAATTCACAAAATAAAATATTGACATAATGATATGTTTCAGTTGGAGCTAAAGTACACAGAACTTGAAATGGAATATGACAAGTTGAAGTCCGAAAAGGGAAGTCGCGCGTCTCTTGTGCAAGAAGCCAACGCCGACCTCTTGAGGGAACTCGAGAAATACAACGGGCAGCTGAAAGAGACGCTCAAGGAGAATGGAGAGCTGAAAACCTTGTATTTACAGGTGATATACATTATAAAATAAAATAATAAAGAAAAAGAAACATAGAAAAACTTTCTATTAATAAAATTTAATAATTACTTGATATATTTTTTAATTATTATAAATTTATTAATTTGAGCAGTTTGGCAGTCTGTCTGTAAGTTAGTGGGGATTGGGAATTCAATCTCTTTTTTTTATATTCGAGAATGCAGGCAGAAAGTGAATAATGGCGTAATTTAACACCATTTTTTGCCTGCAATATTTTTAATACAACATCTAATTAACAAAAGTTAATAAATCTAACTTAACACACAAAAGAATTTTTAAATTTATAAAAATCAGCTAAGGAATTTGTAATATGTAAAAATATGAATTATAGTACTCATATGTAATGTTACACTGACATTAAATAAGTTTTATTATAATATAATAAAACTTACCTTAATGTATTCGAAATATGTGTGTGTGTTTGTGTGTGTGTGTTTGAAAAGGTGGCTTTATATAATTTAATGTAATAATTTAATTTATTGCGTTTTCTTTGCTTAAATTCTAACCTAAACCTAACCTAACTTTAAATTTAATTACAATTTTTTTTTCACCAGGTGTGTACAGCACGGGACACAGTTAATCGTGAACTAAAAGATGTACAAATAAAAACGCAAAGAGAACTCGAACAATATAAAAGTCGAGAAAGAGACTATTTAGAAAGAATAGAAAAAGAAAAGCGTCAAGTGGACAAATTAACATCAGATCTAACAAATTCTAAAGATGAATTAGAAAGAGCTAATAAGAGAATATCTGAACTACAAAAAGAGTTTACTGACAAACAGAAGGAGTTTACCGATAAACTTAATAAATTCTTAGAAGGTAATATTAATAGTCTATTATATGATTATAAACACTTGCGATCCGAATGCAGATCTGCCTGCTAAGTAAACTGAAATAAAATGTGAAGAACGTGCGTTTGGTTTGAAATTTTATAATTAATAATCCTGACAAATGTATACCTTGTTATGTTTCTTCTTTTAATATTGTCTATATCGACATCTTCGCTACGCTTTATTGATATTTAATTTAAAATTCTTTTCAGATGAAAAAACAGCAATGCGAAAGGAAATGGAAGCCTGCATCAACTGCGAGCAACAACTCAAGCGTATCCGCAATTTGGAAGACCAGCTGGTTAAATGTCAAGTTAAACTAGGTATAATCATGTCTTAATCATGTCTTATTCTATATTACTATTATATAATGAAAATATAAAGTAGTTCTTGATCTCAGGTTGACTGATTGAATCAAAATTCATAGATTGCTGCAACATTAAGTATTTTATTTTGTATTATTATATTTCAATAAATTTCAGCCTCTCAAGAAAGTAATGAAACACTAATGAAAGAACTGAGAGGAAAAGCAGAGTTCTTTCAAAATTATATTATGGAAAGGTACAAAAAGCTAAGTGATCTTCACACTGTAGGAACCAATACGGAGGATATAATTCATGTGCAAAACAATATAAATGTTGAGACTGAAAAGGAACAAGACCATGAAGAATCTTTGGAAGAAAAGGTATAAAAATTAAAATATGTTTGTACAGAATGTTACCAAAGATTAATATCATTAATAGCAAATTATAGTATAGTAGAACTATTAACTATATATATTCTATTTCAATAGTATTTCTTATTTTATTTTCTTTTGTGTCTTGTCAATACATACAATACATAAATATGTTAATACTACTAATTTCAGACTGCCTTAATGATGAAAGAAAAAGCAATCAGAGAACAAATAGCAGAAAAGTTCACACTTGAAATAAAAACAATAGAAATGAACTGCGCAAGACGATTAAAGGAAATGGAATCCGAACAGCTGGGAACTGTTACTAAGTTAAAAGATTTACTAGAAAGAAAAGCCTCCGAAGTAGATACCTTGAAAGAGTTCATTCTGTCCGAAAGAGCTAAAGTAACGCAAATTCTTGAATCTAAAGAAAACGAAATATCGATACTCATAAGGGAGCATAATGCTTTACAAAAGGAATGCCAACAAGCTAAAGAGGATATTAGTGAGTGGAAGAAGAAAGCAGAGAAGTACAAAGATGGATTGTCTCGTTTGGGATCTATAGAAAATATATTGAAAAAGGAAAAGGAGGACTTTAAAACAAAAACTAGTTCTGACGCTAAAGAATGTCAGCATTTGAGAAATAAATTGAAGGAGTTGCAGGCGAACATTTCAGAGCTGGAGCAGAAATATAAGAATGTACAGAATGACTATCATACATTACAAGAGAAATATAAAAATGTTAAGAGAACTGCATTAACATATAAGGTAAGATATATTTTGTTTGAAATAGTAATTTTATATATAATAAGTCATCTCAGCACTAAGAGTTTAATACCAAGTTCATATTTGTACAAGTGACTTTTGTTATTGTTATTTTACACTACGGACATTACATTTGCTTCTTTTTCATAAAAATATGAATTATACATACCAATAAATTTTTATATTCAGGAATATATATCAAAAAAAGATACACATATCAACAATGAAGTGAATAGAATAAGGGACGAATATAGGAAGATATTCATGAAGCTGCAGAATCAGATTAACTATTACGTCAGTGGAAGAGTGCAGAGCGAGCGGCGACGAGACCGGCCGCCGTCGAGCCTTGCCTGCGATGTATGTATACGTGCTTTACATTTATTTTTATTTCGATTTTTCTTCTCTTCTCTTTTTGAAAAAAATGCGTGGTCAGCGCTTTTTCTTTTTTTATTATTTGATATGTAGTTACAGACACTCGGTCCCTATCCTTTTTAACTTATACTATATGTTTTCATCATAAATATTATGTTAATATTAATACATAATCTATAGAATTAATATTAATCATAATGAACTGTTATCTTTTCTACACAAAGTTTTTTGTTAGTGCTTCGAAATGCCTAAAAGGACTGTCATGTTACTAGATTCTAACTGTTCATTCTGCTGTATGAGAATATAACGTAAAGCTTACTTATTATTTATTATTCATTGAGTGACTTTAATAGCATCGTAACTGCGTGTTACGTTTAGGTGAAAAATAGTTAATTGTAAATAATTTGTATAATATATCATTTTACAGTATACAGAAAAGTTAAAAGAATTGACTGAAGATTTTGCTCGCCTCACACAATCTAATTTCCAAGACCCGGACACGCAATAATTCAAGTTAGTACAGAAATGAAAACTTGGAAAATATGTAATTAGTGCAAATACTTAACATACTGTAAAAGGGATAATTCTGAGTTACTTCAGTAATTTAACTAATTAATGTAAATAATTCTTTATTTTCTTCCATTTAATAATGGTAAAGAGAGTATTGATTTTATTTAATGTACAAAAATGTATTTTAAAAGAAAATATTATATTACTTCTCTGCCACTCTCTGATACTTTAATTAATTGTGATTTTCCTCACTGCTTGGGTTGCAGATATAGATCTGAGGGATTTCATTTTAGTTTAAATAACTTTAGACATATTAAAACATATTGCAACATATTTGTAATGGCACATATTTGCCATTTAATGCTGACAGTTCAATGGAGTCACTCTATTACAACTAGTAACACTCAAATTTCTACATTGTTTTTCATCAACAACAATTTAGTACTAAATTATTGATATAGATTGATGGTTATAACAACAATGGTGTATTTGTTTTAATTAATAATATACTTTTTAATGATCAACATACTATAAAAATATTTTTTGTTTATATATTTTTATATAATATTTGCCTTGAGAGATAGAATAATGGATATTGACAATATACATGAAAAAATTGTAAACATTCCTAGTAATTTTGGGAATATTCTAGTAAGCTTTTCATATTTATACGCAAAAAAATATAAGAATATTATATTTTTTTTTGTACAAAGTATTGAAGATTTAAAAGGTACAATGTTGCATTTAGAATAGACTAGAAAATAGTTTGACTAATTGATAGCCTCTTAAATAGGTGTTGCAGGTGACAAATACCCTTTTAAATTTAATATGATTGCTCCAAACTATAACATTTCAACGATATCATTTTTTTTCCCTTAAAATTATATTCCGCAGGGGGTAGGGAAAGCAGAGGAAAACTCCACACCACTCAACTGTTGAGACATTGCGTGTTAAATAGTGGTACCAAAAGCACCGATTTGTCTTTTCGTCAGATCTATTTCGAATGTTTTTATTTTGCTGTATAGTAAGACAGTATGAAAGTGGAGAGCAACTATTTCTCTCTGCCCATCGTGCGGTTTCCAGGACACACAGGGAACCTTTAAAAAAATTACATTTATTATTGCTTTATAAGTAGCCACTGTCTATTAGTACAAATGACTTAGTAATATTATTAGGGTTAAGTAAAAGCTCAAACTTATACTAACACCATTTGTAAGTTGTTAAGAAAGAAATAATAAATTTAGTTCCATTTATATATAGCTTATGTAAGTTTTATATGAATTTAGATAATATTTGTAAGGTAACAATTCCTAGTTTAAAATTGTTTCCGTCCAGTGATCGAGGATATTGTGTGTGTGCTTAAAAATATACTGAATTATGTATTCAAAAAAATATACATTTCATGTATGTTTTACAATCACACCTGTAAAGACATCATTTATTATTTGGCAATTATTAAATAAAATTAATATTTTCAAAAATATGTGAATAATCTGTAATCTCAAGACTTAAATAGAATTAAGAATTTAATTCTTGTAACAAAACTGCTCGCTTCACTTCTCTAAGTATATTATAAGTGATTTTTTTTAAACAACAACTACTACAATTATTGTACTTAAATATAGTTTAGTTAGTAAAAGTTCTACTGGCTAATAAATCTTTTAGTATATATTGTAAAAATAAAGAAGAGTATATGCCCATGCCCAGAAGATATAAAACAGTCTCAGTAGTCTTTAACATTTTTGTTACTTTTTTATTTTGCAAAATCATAGTACACTGTCTTATAACTAATAAAAAAGATTTGAAAGCTTCAAATATGTATTGAAAGTTATAATTTGTATGTATGTGTAATTTAAATGTAACATGACATTGTACAGAAATGTTCCTTACCCGTGGATGACACGCTTTGTTATATTATTACCTCCCTACAGAGACTAACAACATAAAAAGTTGTAGAAAGTGTATATACATTTCAACATAACTCGATAAGATCGCATGACTTAATTAGTAAGAACTACTTAGACAATATCCGAAAGATCCGGATTCGAATCCTGTTATGTTGAAATTTTTACCTTAGTAAACAATAGCTTATAAATTATTATGTTTGTTATGCTATAAAATGCTTTTAATATTTTAAATGTACCGTTTTTTAAATATTATCAATTCCAATTCTGACTTATGTGTTGAATTATTCCTGTGATAAATTTTGTAAATAACAAAGTATTAATAATATAGTTTGAATACAACATTCCTTATGATTCTACATCTTGCTTAATTTTTCTTTATTCTTTACCACATGAATGTTTGCACGATTGTTGTTTATACAAACTCTGTATGTGTGTATTTGGATCTTTTGATGTTTTTGTCGATTACAATTCTTAAGAAATTAATGGTAAAATGTTCCATAAAATAACAAAAGCGACCGAAAATAAACGGAGAATCGAATTTATTATACATGCTCAAATGTTATATATTCCCCAATACATTGTATTAAATATTAAATAAAAAGTATATATTTTACTATTTAATTTTAATTGATTATCAACATTTAGTTGAATTCGTTACTTAACTATCTATTACGTTTGTCATTGGAAATAAAAGTATTATTTAATTGAAATTTGTTTTATTTCTTAATATAGTATTTGGAAGGCACAAATGGCATCTTAGTAACCACGCACGGTATCTCTTTGCCTCGGATGATCACATTAAGTTTTGTGCCAAGTTTTTTGAATTCCTCAGCGACATATCCCATAGCAACGTTGCCGCCAAGCGAAGGACTTGGGCATCCACTAGTAACTTTACCTATAGATTCGTTATTCAAATTTTTAATATCAACGTCTTTCCTTGCAGGAGCTCCGCTCTCTATTCTCAATCCAACTCTCCGTTTCGCTACACCCTCCTTAATTTGCTTCAAAATAATGTCAGCTCCGGGAAAATTTCCGTTTGTTCTACGCGCCTTGGCTATTAACCAAGTCAAGCTTGCTTCGACTGGAGTAACATTTTCGTCGATGTCATTACCATATAAGCATAAGCCAGCTTCTAACCGAAGCGAATCTCGAGCTCCTAGACCGGCCAGTTTGACTTCCTGAGATTGTAACAAAGCTTCGACTACAATCTCAGCTTTATCTGCCGGCATTGATATTTCGAAGCCATCTTCTCCAGTGTAGCCACAGCGTGTTATTCTACATTCTACGCCTGCTACTTTACCTACACTAGATGTCATAAAAGTTAAATCTGCCAGCGGAATTTCTGTAAGAGCCTCCAAGTTGGACGCTGCTTTTGGTCCTTGTAGTGCTATAAGAGATCTGCTACTCACATCCCAAAATTCAACTGAGACGTCTTTGCCCTTTTTACGAAACATTTCAGCTGTTTCCAGCATGTGTTGTTTATCGACCTCTAGACGACCGGCGTTAGAAACTACGTAAAGATGATCTTCTTTTACTTTTGTGACGATAAGATCGTCAATGATTCCTCCTTTCTCATTTAAAAATACAGTCAAGGAGCCTGATCCGGCTGGCATTCCGTTTAAATCTACTGGACATATTGACTCGAACCACGACACGCAATCTTTTCCTCTGACATTTGTTTGTAACATGTGCGATACGTCAAATATTGAAGCACTGTTTCTCGTAAAGACATGAGATGCCGATACACTCATATCTGAATACTGCACCGGTAACAGAAACCCAGCAAAATCGACTAATTTTCCACCGTACTTCTTATGTAAATTACACAGAGATGTTTCTTTAACATTTTTACTACTATAACTACGAATCTGCAACTTTGTAATTAAGACACCACTTCCATATAAATAATTTCTTGGTAACATTATGATGCTGTTTGAAATCATTTTGTTAAACAACACAGTAATTCCAATTATTTCAAGACTAACGATATGACTGGCCTATTGTAATCGTGTTCTCTTAATAACGGGTCAAGGGTCGAACTTTGTAACTTAAAATTCTTGATAATACGCAAACCAATCACACATAGTCAATTCAACATGTGAGATGATTAAATAAATATTTTTTTAAATATTTCATTATCTATTACACTAAGAACTTGAGGTGCAGGTCCTCATACTGAGCTTTAAATCATGTTGCAAGTTGCTGTGGTTATTTTTTCATTTTAGTTGGGGCACAGTCGATATTTAACACAATAGACAAAAAATATTTTTTGAAAAATATATATTATACTATTCTCCATGTCGAGTTGACGAACCCAATTCACTTTGCTTAATCAGAGATCTCTCGGAGTAAAATCTGTTTCTAGACAGAAGTCAATGTGAAATATGGGATAGGTATTATATTGATATAAATAACAAATATATTCTTTTTACAAAATGAATGTTTAGAAAATTGTAAAATTAATTAGGTACAAAATTAATTACTGTCATTGATTTGACAAACGAAATAGATCACGCATATAAATATGACTTAAAAATAAGGGGATCTTAGCTAGGGAATAGAATAATTTAAAGAATGGCATATTGAAATATCTACGCTGCTGGTCGATCACTCGTGCCAACAGATATTGTATTCTGATGCTTAGTATTTGTCTTTGTCGATCTCACGTACGATGTAATCTATCATGTCTAATAGTACTAACCGCGGCAATTACGGCCAATTAATAAAACCTAATCGCTGACAAAAGGTTTCGAAGTTAATGTACATATTATTTGAATAACTACAGGGAGTGATTCAACAAAGCTTATTGAGTTTGGATGTTTGACGCGGAATGTTAAGCTATAAGAATATTGCTCTCTACCCTTAAAAGAAATGCCGATAATGTCCAGGTTTTAAAAAAAAATACGTAATAAGTATGTACTGTTAACTAACTTTTATAATATCATCACTATCTAGAATATCAGATATTTTAATTAGCTAATTCAACTTTTAATTTTACCTTATAGAAGATAGACCTCTACGTTATAGAATATCTTATCATGATACATTTTATATAAAACCACATTTGTTAAGCCTTATGTAGTCTTTTTGTATTTAGTTTATTTTTCGTATCATTTTATAGATGTCCAAATGACTGCGCATACGACGGGAAGTGTATAGCTGGTGGCGAGGACGTGAGATGCGTGCGGGGACGGCGCGTCACCTGCGCTTGGCAGTTGGCACGCGTTGCGCGCTGAATCTGAAAACTGAAAACGCGCGGGGAGCGCCGCCGCTCTGCCGCCAGTACCCCTTCGACCAGCGATGCTGTGCTGTCTCCGGAAATAGAGTACGTCCGTTCCCAACCGTGGTAACAAGCGCGATCGTCGCGACCACTTACATTGCGGTTCAATTTTAACGTTTTTAAATAAGCCATAGTTATTTCTTTTCGATTTTGTATTTACAAGCTTTTGCACCGCAATTGAGTGGCCGCAGTCGACCCGAACTGCATTCCTTTGGGAATGCACTTCGAGTCGTCCCGTGACTTCTCTGATGAATTCTCTGTTCAGTGTAGCTGTGATTCGCGTCCGTAGATCGAACGATCGGGTGCGCGAGTGTGTGTGCAAATGACTGGTGGCCCTGTGTAGCGGGCTGGAACCTATCAAAATGTGGACACAAAGATTAAAGTTATGGAGGTTTATGTTGTGCATGTTGTTCGCCGTGTCGGCGCTCGCGCTCGCGGCGAGAGGTGAGTCGGTGGCCAGTGTGTGGGAGCTGCGCACTCTGCGTCACTACATCGATGCTATTTTCGGTGTAACTTGCGCTTAAATTATGTAAAAAGCGCGTTTGTGTGCTATTTTGAGCCATAACCTTAACAGAAAATGTAGAAGACAAGGTTGTTGCAATTAAATTACGTCTCGTAAATAGTTCATCAAAGTTGAGGCAGTGTAGATGTCGGGTATTCTATCCAGCATAGCTACGCAAATAGAAATACAGGGATTTGTCGTTATGCGCGTCGCCATCTTGTGAAAAACGATAGGATCATGACGACATTATAAAAGTTGAACACGATTATATGTAGGTCATTTCATAATTTACATAACAACTCATGTACATTTAATATTTTATTAGATTTAAAATAAATATATATACTATCACGAACAATGTATATATATATATATATATATATATATATATATATATATATATATATATATATATATATATATATATATATATATATATATATATATATATATATATATATATATATATATATATATATATATATATATATATATATATATATATATATATATATATATATATATATATATATATATATATATATATATATATATATATATATATATATATATATATATATATATATATATATTCTTACAATGACGGTCCAAATAAAAAATTTCTTAATTTTTTTTCTGCTTTTATATAAATTTTTTTATTGCTCAAAGTAGAACAATTGCTCCATTCACTGTATTTCTATGTGTGTGATACCCAGTCTTCTATTTTGGATGATTTAAATATAGCTTGCTAAGTCAATGACAAGTCGTGTACAGCTAAAAGATTAAATCATGGAATGTGGCAAGGCTAATTATTTGGGTCATACCAACGATTCGTTGAAAGAAAGCGTTTAATAAATTATAAGTCAGTATAATAGCATACTAGATGCATTAAGAGCATGACATTGGTGACTATTGTTGACTTTTCTCTACAACATGAGTTTATTTGTACTCTCTGTGTACTAATGGGTAAATAGAAAAATTCTATCTATGCGTACAAAAAATATACCTTATAATATACAATGTAATAAAATAAACTCACTAAGTTTATTAAAAAACTTACTTTAAACGTTAGATTTAAATACTACCCTCCTTTTGATGTTTTGTAAACATAATCAAATGTCTAATTTCGATGATGTTAAGAGCTCCATTTAAACATTTAATCTATAAACAAACCTGAATCTATCAAGAAGTCTGTCGAAAGTATTTATGTTTATGGGTATGTTAAGTAATAAATACGCGTACGAAATATCAGTAACGCACGTTAAGCCATAAAGTAAACAAAACTATTTAACCAATATTAATAAAGAGTTTAAAAATTAATATTTTGAGTGGCTATAAAAAAATTATAATCTCTATATTATTTAATGGCGACAATCCAAGAACAATGTTACACGACAATGCCAAAATTGAACGTCGATTGAGTCTCGACTATTTATTATTCCGTCGGTTCAGCAAAATATTTTAATTTTAGATCTGTGTTACCAGGTAACTACAATTTTATAAAAAAAGTTTTAATGATTAATAAAAAAAATTTGGAAATATTATTATATGCACTATGCTAACAATATATTATATTTAATACATTGAATTGAGATCATTGTAAAAAAAGGAATCCTTTGCAATAAATAATATATATATTTTTTGTACTCTGTTTAATCATTTTAAAATACATCTTTTGATTCGGAAAGAACTTTTTTTATTTATAAGTTTACGAAATAATGTTAAACCACTGTAACATTTATTTCACATAAAAATTCTTCTTTTCATTCATTCGCTTTATATATATTTCATTCATTCATTCTATATATATTAATTAAATTTTTGGGACTAATATAAAATATATAAATGATAGCTATTCTTCTTAATGATAGCGAGGAAGGCTCGGAGGACCATTTTATAATCACTGAAAAATATTTTACTCAATTCAATTTCTACTATAAGTACTGTCGCAATACTTTCTCTTTTTATTTCTAGCACTAGGACCATTGTTAGGAAGTTTTCTTATGGTGTCCCTGCATAGGAAAGAACCTGTACTTATAACCAAAAGAACCTTATGTTAAGGAATTTAGTTAATTTTTTTTTAAATAAAGGGTGTTCTGTCGCGAAAGTGAAAATAATTTTACCACAACTGTATCACAAGGACCTACAGCTGCCTAAATTTCATTTTTTATATATAAACGATATTATAGATATAAAATAAATAAGTATATCATGATATTTTTTTTATCGATATAAACAATAATATGAACCATATCTACCATAAGACCCATGTAAGTTTAGTGTTATGAGCACCTCACAAGTAATTGAACATAATGTAAATTAAATTTTAAAAGCTAGTCTTATGAAAAGAGTTCGTAGTACATATAGACACTCGCTCGTGGCATATAACATAAACGTGTTATTTTATATTTTTTTCTTTTTTATTTCAGCCGATGACGACATTCCTTCAGAATCACAATGCCGTCCATATATCGAAAAGGCGCTTAAAGAACTCGAGTCGGGGGACGTGGAACCAGGTAATTTAATTAGTTATAATTTTATTTCTAATATTTACGCCAGTCAATAGTAAAATAAGTAAGGGGAGACCACGGTTGGCTTTCGAAAATAAAGTTCCCGTAAAAAAAAAGATCCTGTAAAAAGCATGAGGACCGGGTGGTCCTGGAGGCGAAAGAATTATGCAGGGACCGCAGCGTTCGGGGCTCCGTTCTCTCTGTCCGGGTTATGTATGTAAATAAGCTATGTTTCCAATATGATGCACCTTCTAATAGTTACTTATGGTTTGTTATATATATTATATTCTGATATTGAACAATTATGCCTTTAAGAACGTGGCGTGAAATTTTCAAATAAACAGCTAGTAACGAACAAGTTTATAAGCTTTGCGCAAAAAGCTTTTTTCATCGACCTGTCAATATGAAAAAACAAAGACCAGTCGTTTGCTCACAACTTAAATGTGGTTGGATGATGGGAAATCATTACACAACGGAAACTGCTATGACTCACGCCATCATTTTCAAAGACATTCAATTAAAAATTCTCCGGGTTTTCTATAAGTAGAACAGCCTCGAATTTACTGCGTTGGTTTTATATTCTTTATTTTAAATACGAGCGTCACTGACGTACGATGGTTCAAAGACAAAAAAAGCTGGTTGAAAAGACACTTCTTTTTATGATGAACATGGCTTGCAAACATATGGACATGATTGATAGAAATGTACGATAATTACATAATTAACACATACTTTAGTATGATTTTCAAATATCCGGTATCCGGTATGTAAAGTATATATTATTTTCAAACAACTCTATTGAAGATTCGAACGCCAGTGATATAGTAGAGAGTTCTATCGAAAAAATTAGTAGGTTTTAAGCGATGACAGGGTTCCACAATGAAAATTATTATTAATTAAATAAGTATTTACTCTACTTTTAGCTTAGCTTCACGCTTTATCCCGCTGATAGGCATGGTAGGCAGCCTAGTATTAAGACACTCCGTTCCTAGCGTTCCTCTTTTTCGGGGCATTGCGTGTTGAGTGGCGGAACTCAAACGCCACGCTTTGCCTAGTTACCATTGTATTTAAATGTTTGCACCATAAAGGTCATTCTATATTTATGTACAATTATTTAATACACATGGTATTATTATTAGCGTCACATATAATGTCATCGCGTTATGCAATAGATATCGTAATTTGTAAGCATTTATTTTTAAGTAATATTGTACAACTGCCAACGCTCGTACTGGCAAGTTCAACTAAATTATTAAGGGAGATTCATACACCTATGAAATTTAATAATACGATACGCTTTTTTTATTTATGTATTCAAATTTCGACTAACTCTCTACTCTATTTAACCATACTTTATGAATGTAGCACAAAGTCATCGGATTCGGATTGGTCCACTCTAAAAGTTTAAGATGTCAAAAATTAAGACTTAAGTTTAGGTCAAAAGACGTTGGTTTTCTATTTTTTTGCTAAATCCCGTTATCTTAATTATAAAAATGAGATTGGTCCCGAAAATTTCCATACTGTAACACTTTTTATCTGTTCTCCACGGTAACTCAAGTCAAAACATTACGTATATAAACGTTAATTTGACTTCGATTTCATGATCGTAATGTGTAACAGATTCGAGATCTGCCCTGGAATTTATTCCAAACGCTATTATGTATGTCATACGTCTAAAATTTATCCATTTCTTATTTCAGTATTAATAGTTCATATTAATATTAAAGTTGTTCCAATATTTACTTACTTTTTCTTCTTGTATAATATCACCAAAGCGGGGACGGAGAAAGCAGAGACTAAGCAACGAAGTGTCTTAACACTAGCTTCGTATGATTCCTGCAGTTCCCTCTGCCTACCCTACCATGTGCGGGATAAAGCGTGAAACTAAAAAGAAAATAATATCACTATGTTAATTTATATATATTCATTGTACATTATATAATTTGAAGTTTACTAATATGAGATCAGTAGCGACGTGGGACATCGGTTAAAAATAAAAACTATAAACGATTTATATTATACACCTGTTGCGGCTGCTGGTATACTTTAAAATTGTTGAGGAGCTCAAAGTTAAATTTCTAAACCTAATAGTTATATACTATATAACTTTATAACAACTTAGAAAATGACCATTATTTTAATATTAGTATTATATTTACCTGTGTACTGTGGAATTTATTATTAATGTAACGGCACAGGAACGCTCGTCCTTCGATGATAAGAAAGAAAGAAAGACTCATGATAAAGGAGAGAGCGAACAAACATGATAAAAACTACTAATTTTAAAACTTTTACGTAAATAACTATTATATTCTAATCCTATCTTTTTTGCTATTTCAATTGTCCTTAGGTTGCCTTGCAAATATTGTTATTTGAGCATTTAGGCCGCCTTTTGGACATGTACAATTTTTACTATTGTATTTTTTGTGTGCTCTCTAAGTATCCTATTATTATTTAGACGTTAAGTATTATTTAACATTTAAAACAATAAGTGAACGTAACAAATTTAGGCTATTGTTAGCGTGGACTTTAATATAGTTTTACTTATATATTAAAGAAAAATTTCCAGACCTGATATACTTTGATATTATCACTTGCACATTTTAGTTTAGCTAATCTGTTGTGGTCTAACGTAAGGCGCTACAGATCTTTGATTCTTCTTATTTAATGGAAAACGTTTTTCATATTCATCGTTTATATTAGCCGTATTTTGTTATTTCTTATATATCAGCTGGTTATTATATGGCTATGATTCTGCATTTGGTGTCATAATCTTTATAATCTATTACAACCTAAATCCTACCCGTACCTACTTGATATCCTATATACCAAAAAAGTTTATTCAAATTGAAAATATTCATCCAGTGTATACAAAGACGTGAAAAAAACAGATTTTAATTAATGTTTTACGTCTCCCTAGATTATTTATCAAAGTTAGTTTTTAATCTAAAAATTGTAGCTTATACGAATTAATGTAATGTCGTATACTGTATACACTACTGGGATGTTTCTAAAATCACATTCATTTTTCAATTTATTATAAGTACTGAGCATCAAATACACACTGATTACTAATATAAGGTATTGAAACTTTCAGAATCTTCAGAAAAAAACGAATCCAGTGAAATTAGTATAGGTGACGATACGAAAGAAGAAATTTCAGCAGAAGCATTAGATGCAGATGGTAGTAAAGAAGAAGAGAGTAAAGAAGTAGATGTGCCATCAGTGGAAGTTGCTGATGAGCCATATGTCTCACAAGTGTCCTATGAAGAGACAAGTGAAGTGGCTGGTGAAGAATCTGATGAAAACGCAAGTGCTGAAGGTGGTGAAGGCAGTGTAGAGACAACAGTTGAGCAAGATAGTCAGGAAAACGACGATGGAGACAGCCAAGAAAAAGCTGAAGAACAAGAAACCGAAAATGGTAAATTTAAAAGACTGTTTTAAATTAATTTAGAATAATAAAATATTCCCTTATAAAATATTATTGATTTAATATAATCTTGTCGACAAAATGATTTCATGACATATATTTTTTCTTTAAATTTAGAACACCAGAATGATTAGAGCATTTTTATACTACTAGATGTTAATAAAAAGGTATTAAAATTCATATTACAAATAAAAATAAAACTAACCAAAGTTGATTTTTTATACAGTATTGTGTAAACTAGACCGTACTGTTTATGTTTTTTATAGAGAGTAATGAAGTCGCAGACGCAGCCGACAAATCAGATTCTGAAGGTAGTGTGGAAGATGTGCCTGAAAGTAAAGAAGACGAGGCCAGCAAAGAAGAAGAACAGCAATCCAATGAAGACATAGAGGTAGCCGCTAAAAGTGAAGAAGATACAGAATCTAAAGAAGAAAATGTAAGTGAAGAAGCGGCTGAAAGTAATGATAAATCGGAAGAGGAGAATGCGTCTAACGAAGCTGAAGAAACCAAAGATGAAAGCACCGAAGACAAAACTGATGACGATAGATCTCATGAAAAGGCTGAATCTGAAGAAAATAAAGAAGGAGGTGAACAAGACGACTCCCACGAAGAAAAAGAGATAGAATCTAAAGAAGATCAAGAAGAAACAGGTGAAGTAGAGGATAAATCAAACGAAGAAGTTGAAAAATCAGCTGAAGTAGATGAATCAAGTGAAGCTACTGAAGAAGGAAAATCTGAAGAAGAAAGTCCAAAAGAGCAGTCTGAGGAACAAACTGACGAAACTGTAGAGGACCAAAATAGTCAAGAAGATAGTCAAGAGAAAGAAGAAGAAAAATCTAAAGAAGAAGATGAGAACGCACAAGGAAGCTCTGATGAAACAAGTGAGAAAGACGATGAAAAATCTGAAGAAGCACAATCGGATGAAGAAACTGCTGAAGAAGCAGGTGCACCAGAAGAAGATTTACTATTGGTACGTCTTCAAGTTAATACCGATGTTTAGATAATAAGTAACATTTTCAATACTATATATGATATAAGTATAGTACATATACAATTCGACATTTAGTATATTATAATTTATATATTTAAATTTCAGACTTTAGAAGTACCGGAAAATCTGAGGTCACGTGAACATATCATTCAGTTGTTACGATTGGATGAAGAGGCTAGCGAATCAGAATTGATTATAGAAAAATCTGCTGACATTGTTCTAAGAGATTTAAAGCGCCTTTACGAAAATTCTATTAAGCCGTTGGAAGGCCTATATAAGTATAGGGACCTAAGCAATAGGCACTTTGGTGACCCAGAAATATTTTCAAAGCCTTTAGTTCTCTTCATGGGTCCTTGGAGTGGTGGAAAATCTTCTATATTAAATTATTTAACAGGAATTGAATTTACCGAATGGTCGTTAAGAACTGGTACGTTACTATTAATATATACAGATTTTTATTCTCGTAAAAATCTATTTCAATAATAATTATATTTTTCCAGGCGCTGAACCTTCTCCTGCGTATTTCAATATTTTAATGCATGGCAAAGAACCAGAAGTGCTCGATGGTACACAGCTAGCAGCTGATTGGACTTTCTCAGGTCTTCAAAAGTTTGGTCAAGGCTTGGAAGAACGTCTACGGGGACTTAAATATCCCAGTAAATTATTAGAAAAGGTATGTATGAAAAACTTTTTACTTAAACATATTTTTATGAAACAATTAAAAGTAAACATTTTAATTTATAGGTGAATATAGTGGAAATTCCAGGCATATTAGAAGTGAGAAAACAAGTGTCTCGCGTTTTTCCATTTAACGATGCCTGTCAGTGGTTCATTGATCGCGCCGACATCATATTCCTTGTCTACGATCCCTCAAAGCTAGATGTTGGACCTGAGACTGAAGCTATACTAGACCAACTTAAAGGGCGAGAATCACAGGTATAAAATCAACCTTTAATATATAATTCGCGTGGCATAACTTATTTTATACTATGACGGAGACATTATCCTCTTCTCCTACGAATTCGAGTCAACGAGCGATCTGATAATGAAAAAAATGCACTTATATTTGAATAGAAATTGGCCCGTCAAAAATCACGTTTAGTACCTGGCTTACGCTGAAGTTACGGAAAAAATCAATTGCATAGTTCCTCATTTTACCAATATATAATTTAATATTTACATTAAATATAAAATGCAGTGAGACTTAAACCCACGCCTCATGGATAAACGTCCTTGACCACTAAGCCATCCGTTTATTATCATGCTACGTCGAAATTCTTAATTATATTTACAACTTATTAAGTTGTTAGCATCTCTGTAGAGAGTATTTAACAGATTACCGCGTTCCGAGAATTATTACAAGAGCGAATCAAGAGAGAAATATTATATAATATTATTCTATCCTTATCATCCTCCTCCTTCTTGTCCTTTTCTATATATAATATGAATTAAATATACAATTTTATCGAACAGACTCGTATCGTACTGAACAAAGCGGACACAGTAAAGCCTGAAGAGCTGATGCGAGTACAAAGTGCGTTGATCTGGAACATATCCCCGCTGATGAGTTCGGCGCAGCCTCCCGTCATGTACACGGTGTCGCTGTGGTCGCTGCCGCTGGAGGCGGGCGCGCCGGCGCGACTCCTTCAGGCGCAGGAACGCGAACTGCTTAGAGATCTGCGGCAAGCTATCGATAGGCGTATCGAGAACAAAATCGCTAGTGCCAGACGATTTGCGGTTTGTTTTTTGTTATTAGCTTGTGCTTGGTTTCACGAAAACGTATATTTTGTATTTTAATGCTTTAAATTTAAAAATATGGTAAAAAATGTGTAGACGGAATACCTTTGCGCTTTTGTATGGAGAAAACATTAATAATCATTTTAATTTCTTTTAAACAAATAAACATTAAAAAGTATTTATAATGAAAAATTCTATATTATTATTATAGGTACGAGTAAGAAACCACGCTAAGATGGTCGACTGTTATCTGACTACGTACTATAACCACAAAACGATCTTCGGTAACAAAAAGCTTATCGCTGATGCTATTATTGAGAACCCCCAGAACTACCACATCTACGAGGGTCTTAGCACGCTTACCAACATTTCGAGGTTTGTGTATTATATTACTGCAAAATACAAACGTGACCTTAAAAAATATATACTTTGGCATATAGGATCTAACTCTGATAAAAATATGAAAGAGTTTTAATACCTTTCAACATATTCGGATGAAGGCAGATAAAATCACAATGAGCCTCTCAATTATTTCTTGAACGTAAAGATTATTTAATTCAAAAATGTACATATACTAAAAGTAATTTAACATTTTCAACAGATATGACCTGCCCGATCCCGAAACTTATCGGGACTTCTTCCGGTTGAATCCCTTGTACGAGTTTCAGCAACTGTCGGCGACGTGCACGTACTTCCGTGGCTGTCCTATTACACGGTTGGACGTCGCCATCGCTTACGATCTACCCGAGCTCGTTGGGAAATACAAGAAGATGGTAGAAACTGCCACCCCCCAGGGAATGCCCAAGAGTTGAGACACTGCCCTGCCATTTATAACATAACACCTGCTTTTTATTTTAGCGAATTGGTTTAGGTTTATTTTGGGCACATTATGCATTTCTTTTTCTAATTGGGCGTCGTAACTATAAAAAAAACGCATTTTCTATTCATTTGTTTAAACGTATATTTATTTTGCTTAACTCACGTGTTCCTGTTTTGACGTGAATGATGTCGTGTCGAATGATGTCTTCTATGATGATTTTCTTTTTGAGTTTCTAGTGATTGTAGAAAAATTAAGACACTTCCAACTTCCTCATTAACCATTTTTATACAAAATAAAAGAAATAATCTAGTCATTATGTTATGTTAAAGTTTGTTAGCGCAATGTTGTTACTTAAACTTATTTATTTATTTATTGAGGTGCGTACCGAGAGCACTAGGTACTTAATAAAACGCGGTCTCAACCTAAATTTAAACTTTTTAGTGCGAGACAGTACGTGGATATTTAAAATAAAAAAATAAAAAATATTGTCGTTTTATTTATATTTAATATCTTTCAAATCTCCATCCAATCCACTTTTCCTAAATCCTATTAACTTTAAGTCCATTTTTCTTTCTTTGTTTCTCCCAAATGTTTTAAAGATTTTTCTATTTCCATTTTCTTCGCTACTAGACAATAGGCAACAGGGCAGCATTGAGTTCCGCCTATGAACACGCAATGCCTCGAAAAGGCGGGAAGCAGGGCTCTCCGAGCTCTCTCTCACTTTAGTATTGTCAGTTTGTGACAATACAAAAGGGCTCGTTATGGCCTAATTTTATAAAGATTATTTATTTAGATTTTAATTGTTTAAAAAAAATAATTCATTATAGATACGTGCCGCAGCACAGCTTTTAGAAAGTACAGCTCATCGATATTAAATAGTAAAAGGTATATATATATTAATTTTAATAAGAATATAATAAATACTGTGTGATATTTTAAGTAAAATGTGCAATTTATTTCTTTCTATTTCTATTTAATTAAACTATTTACCCACGGCATTTTTATTTTATTTTTCTTACTTTTGTCACTGGGAAATTCTTTTACGCAGACCATTCGTGTGCAAAAAAAATATGTACCATAAACGGTACTGTGGATCTCGTCGCAATGGAATTCATCGAAATCCGTAACTACCCACTAAAACCCAGCGGAAATCCTCTCCTTTTATAAGAGACGCTGCAGGATCGCTTGCTCATGGCACTGTGCCTCGGAGGAAAGTCCTCTTATTAAGCCTTCAGGGTTCCGCAGGGCCTTTTCTAGGGCATCTATGGCCTCAGTAACTTACGACAGGACCTCCTGCAGTAGTTTTTAGGATTAGATGCGTTGAAGATGCCCAAATCATCTTATCTCATCGCCTGGTCGATGCGGAGCAGATCTACGTTAGTACTTGGCTCACTTCGCGGCCTCCTTCAGTGCGATAACTTGCAGAAGAAGACTGCTGAAGACCAGTTCCGATCACTCTCTGGCCCATACTAGACAGTGAAAGATCACCACCCACTACAGAAATCAAGGCGTGGCGTTGTGGAGCCCAAGCGGAGCATTCGACCAAAATGCGATGCGCTAAGTCGACGGAGGCTCGTGGCAAACCTGTAACATCTTCCGACCTGCAATCTGATGCAAGTATTTGCCAAACACCTGCACCAGCCTCAACGTCTGGACCGTGAACCCTCTTTTTATCCTAAAGCACTAAGTGTTGTCGTACTATCTCTACCGTTGCTAACGTACCGTCGCTCCTGCCAGCGGTGACCCCAGGTCGTCCCTCCATCGCCGGCTCAGGACTTCATCCGCTCTCCTCCTGATCCGCGCATTAACCTCACTCAAGGGTTGCTCATTTCGAAACCGCTCCTTTACACGGAATGCATAATCTCCGGCAGGCACTTCCGCTTACAACTCCCAAGGCGGATCGTCGGCCAAGAGTGAAACTGTTGACCACGACTCCTATACTATAATGATTTTACCTATACTTATCATAATTTTTTAAATGTTTAAATTTGAATGTCTAATTTAATTTATTTCTTGCAAAAATTAATAACTAATTAAATAATTGAACTGAATACGAATATGATCACTCTTTTCTACATTTATCTTAATAACGGTAATGTTGCAATTAGCTCATGCTTTTTTTAGATTAATTATAAGAACTATGAATAGTTACTGCAGCTTGTTTAACGTAATTTATGGCGTCAACTACCAACAATCTGACTGTTACTAACAAAAATAGAAAATACTTTCTACATGCTACGTCTGTATAAAACAAGAATCTCTTATTAGATATACTATGTATCATAATAGCTTCAAACATGTATTTTATTGATATCCTGAAAAAGACAGATTTTTAAGATATAATACAAAATGATATTATAATCCTAATATATTATATTTATTATATTACAATAATATACGGATACCGAACTCAAATCTTAGCCAGAGAGTAATAATATGTACTCCATATATTATTACTCTGTGGTTTGAATTCTGTATCCGTATTCGGAATGTTAAATATCTCGTTGACGGCTGATAACATCAAAAGATATCTTATTTCTCATTGTGATATAACCTAGGTAATTGTCTTTTTATTGTATAAATAGTGTTATTTATTAATATACGTAATGCACACTGATTTATCACCTCATTTACATACAGATGAGTGTAATGTCCTTATTAAATTACTACAAGATTGTCATGTAGATGTAAGTATTTCTTCGAATCTGACAAAGACTTACTAAATAAATAGTTATTAAATTAAACATCTTTAATTTAACAATATACGTATGTAGAAATTATATGTAGTAATTTATAAAACATTTTTTATTAGCGTCTTTTACATGTGAAAGAAATACTCCCAAAAATCACAACTTTAATGTAAACAACAACTAAAATATGACCGAGTAGTGGTAGTTGTATGTAATATAAATAAAAACAAGACTATCAGCAAAATGCTTTTAAGCTTTTTCCTTTTATTACACACTTAAAAGGCGACATTAGCAGATTAAATTTCAATTTGATTAGGTATAGACTGGAGCTCAAATAATATTGATGATGCAAATTTGATTGCGATCTCTCATCAATATTTACAAGTTGCAACTTACATCTACAGTTGCAGTTGTTGTCCCAGGTACTATGTGCTTCTCTCAATGGACCTGACCCTGGGGTGGTGAATCAATGAAATGCTTAATAGTTTCTTTTAAGTTATTCATATATTATATTTGATTTTAATTTCCTCATTCTTTTCAGCATCCATTTAGAAAATTTATTGGTTATTGTAATGACTATGATAGGGATATGAGGAGATGTTTAAAAGGTGAACGGTTAAGGCGACAGAAACTTAATAATGAAGAAGCTGTGAAAAAGCATGCAGCAATCCGTGCAAGAATATATGCTCAGCAGAAAGCACAAGAAAGCAATAATTAATTTATAAAATAATGATTAACAAAATGGAGTATAACATTTTAGAATCAATAGATTTACAAGATAAAGCAACTTATAAATCATTTACAGATAGATATTTCAGCAAGAGATATATTTTAAATGTTAATGGCATAAAAAACAATGATATAATGTTAATGTTTCATTCAAACAGAATTACTTTACTTTGTTTGGCACCAAGTCATTTCTTTTTTAAAAAAAATGATACATACAAATTGAACTTCACTGTAGGAAAAATTGACAGATTGACTAATAGTGTAAAAGGCAAAGGTAAAAAGGGAGGACAATTTTTAACACCTCAATCTCCATTATGCAAAGTTGAGTGGAGTGATGGTTCAGAGTGTAAAATACCTTGTGGTATGAAAGGAACTCTTATTGAAATAAATGAAAGCTTAATAAAAAATCCAGAACTATTGAGAGAGCAACCTGATGCAGATGGATTTATAGCTATAATGTTGTCCAGTATTGCTGTGTCAGAAGCAACAAAAAATGAATTGTTGACTCATGAAGAATACTTAAGACACGTAAATTAACATTAAAAATTCATATTAATTAATTTATGTTTTTAATTAAGACCTAAGTATCATCATAAAAATACTATTTATTTGTTCATTTAATGCATTTGTTCTTTAGTAGATTATTAATTTTTTTTATATTTATTAATTTTCTTCATATGAATTCATCATAAGTTTTAGCTGTGTTTATTTTCAGAAAATAAAAATTTATTAAATTCAGTGTGGAATAGAAAAACTTCAAAACAGTGAAATAAAAAACTAAATTTGTTAGTCTCTTAATTTTCTTTAATATTTACTTATAATTAACTTAAACATAACATTATTACTAGTGGTCAATTATAATTAGTTCATCTATACTCCAGTCCTCATAGGAATGGTCAGGAAGATATCGTCTGATGATAATAGGAATCTTCCTTTGTTTTAATTCCTTCATAGCAATTTGCAATGGATCAGTCTCTCCTTCTAATTCAACCATAACCGGTGCACACATAGCAATTTGTAATGCTCTTGTCCCTGAAACATTTTTATAGTGAAACAAAATAGTAAGTAATAATGTATTACAATATGCCATCACAGTGCAGTTGTGTGGAAAACTACTGTAAATGTGACAGTTATAGGTTCAATTCCCACTAGGGAAGAATGAATTGTATTCATGATAACAAGACAAATTGGAATATTCATTAAGAGTATAATTAGGTATTTTAAATTTTATCGTATAAGCCAAACGTGTTATATCGATATATTTAAATTTTTAATTCTTAAGAACTTTCTAAAATAATACCATTCTTACTTAAATATAATTTTATATTACAAACATAACCTTTAAAATGTTTTACCTAAAACTCTAGCTCTTTCGTACTTTGTCATATACCGAGTAGTAATTCGCTTTGATTTTTCAACACCTCCGCCAGCTTGTCCTGGTGCTAGGCATTGCACATTATAACCATCTTCCTCCTGTTCTTCAACTTCTTCAATATTATTATCTTCTTCAACTATGTCATCATAATCTGCCCCTGCATCCTCACCATCGTACTCTTCGTCAGCCATTAGTTAATTATTATACAAAATACAAATTATTTATAATATCAACGGGTGTTTTGGTTACAAAAACATGCAGCTAGTCACAAAATAAATCTTAACGGCACGGAATAAATTGACACAAGTACAAACCACAGAAAATGAAAAGAAATCAAATCAACAATACTTCATTTCTTATTTTCAATAGTTAATTTCTTATTTTTATTGGAATATGTTAAAAATAATCACAATAATGACAATTTCAATTTAAAATTAAATAAACTCTTAATTTATAGCAATATTATTTTTGCGAATATATTAATAAAAATTGTTTTTATATTCCATATCCCAGATCATATAAAATTTATTTTTGTGAAGTTATTCCAAAATAATAATTTCGTTATATTTTTTTATGTTTTACATTTATTTAGTATTACTATACGTATAAAGTAACCATTGAACGCAACTTATTCTATATTATTTATAGATGATCTATATTGTCTTTGGTACATTAATAGTCTTTCCTTTTCCGGTTCTGCATCGAAGCTGAAACCATGCCGGTGTGTAATATTAAATATTTGATATCAATAAAATCGTGATGTGGTTAAATCTTGTGATATTTACGTTCTTTAAATTATATTCTGTTTATGTTTATCTATATATCCTTAATATGTAATTGCTCAAGTGTTCAAAACAAGATAAACACATGGCATCTCTGACGTCTTACTTATCTGACACAGAACTATATCATGCTTTAATTTCAAAATATGAAATAACTTGCTCTTGATCATGAGCTCATATTAAATATTCGAAATTTAGAAAAAATAATTTATAAGAAAGTTGTAAGTGCGTGCTGTGGAAATATAAAACTAACCTATCCTTGGTGCATTTCAGCTCGCAGTTGACTTATTGCACCCTACGCCTGCATCTGAAAAGAGGAAGCACAAGCTTAAAAGGCTAGTGCCACATCCAAACTCTTACTTCATGGATGTAAAGTGCCCAGGATGTTACAGAATCACAACTGTATTTAGTCATGCTCAAAGAGTTGTCGTATGTGCAGGATGCTCCACAATTCTTTGCCAGCCTACTGGTGGTCGTGCCAGGTTAACTGAAGGTATTTAATTTAATTTTAATGTAATTGATCATTTATATATTTTAGTTTAAAATATTTATATTTTGGTGTCATTTCAATAAATTGTGCAACATAAACAAATAGTGAAGATTCTCTAGTTTTCTAATGTAAAGTTAACAGCTCTCTAATTATTGCGTAATATAATATTACAGTTTAAAATTCAATATTTGTACTGTAATATCAAGTTGCTATAATTTTGCTACTTTTACACCAATAAATTTATAAAATTATAGATTTATGATCATCAAGACTATGAATATGTAACTTTTAAATTTGAAAACAATATGTGAAGTTGATTGAAAGTTAAAATAGCATGAGAAAATAGCATGTTGGAGAAAAAGCTTTAGTTCATCCATATCCAGTTCATTGTTCTTATCAATTTAGTTTCTACCGCTTAATGAAGAGGGAAGGTCTATTTAGAGCTCCATAGATAAGTAAAAACATTCTCTAAGTTGACTGGTGCAATATTATATATAAAGCTGCAATTAATAACAAATAATCACATTACCAATGTGATTATTTGGGCACTGAATAAATTTCTAAGTCAACACAATCAGAGAATATGAATGCTTACTTTTTTATGAAGGACAACATAATTTAAACCTGTAGGGCTTTGCTATAGGACATTTGCAACATAATTTAAACCTATAGGACATTTATCTTTGATCTAGATCTATATTATTAGGCAATAAGTTAGAACTTTATGTGCTAAGTATAAAAGATTCAAAAATTGCACAAAAGGTGAATTTTTTTGGTTGCTTATAGAATTTGTAAGTCTGCAATTTTAAGTTTGTCAATATTCTAAGTGACAATTATCTCAGCGGAATACCTACAAACATTAGATACATAGTCAGTCCTTGATTTGCAAGAATAAGATATTTTTTGATGTATTATTAAAAATTTTTGAAAAGTAAAAAACTACAACAACAAATCTCTTTTCAAGTACATTCTAATAAAACTTTTATGATGACCTGATTTTCATCTACTTGTTTTGCAATGATTATTTAAAATCGGTAGGTAATGAATGGGGGTACTAAATAAAGCATTTTAAATTCTTTATGTATAGTGTTGAAGTCAAATAAAGCTTAGCTCACTTAGTCTCTTAAAAAGACAAACTTGATATGTTTAAAAAAGTCTTGTAAGTGTAAGGGAAAAAGTAGAAAGTGGATTATACAATATTTTTGCTATTTTTTGTATATGTATGTTATAGAAGTCAAAGAAGATTTGATAAAAATGCAAACTTAAATATTGTCTACTGTGTATTATCTATATATTTAAAATTACATACAATACAAATTTTTTTAGTCAATCTCAACAATATTCCTCCAATCTCTCAATAATCATTACTAATTTAGATGTGTTTGGAAAATAAAAAGAGTGTTATGCCAGCTTTAGCAACATCTCTTGGATTGCAAATCCTATAGCCAGAGTCTCTTGCAAGTTGAAGCTATGGAATATCAAGAAAATTTTCTAGAAAGTTTCTTAATAAATAACATTTTAGTCATCTTCTTGAATATTTAAATGTCTTATAACTACAATTATTCTAGTTAATCAGGCTTCTACAGAATTTTTAAATGTTTTTATTTTTAGTTTCTAACAAATATAGCATATTTAATAAAACATTATTAAAGATTTTAGAATTATGTTTTATGGATTAAAACTTAAGTATTATTTCTTTTCAGGATGTTCATTTAGAAGAAAACAACACTAAATTTGCCTGGAGAGAGAGCCCTAATTTAAGATTTGCATTTTATTTTCAAATGTTTCAATGAGTGATATTTTTCTTATTCATTGGATTTGTTAAAGCATTACAAATAAAGGCTTTTTCAAACGGTATTATGTATTTTATTTAATAATAACAATTTCTTTAATAATATTACTATTTACATATAAATCTTTTATATAAAATAATGAACACACTGTATATTCTTTGTATAAAAATAGCACATTGAATTTGAAATTTCCCTGTAAGATTTTATCATATACCAACTATGGTAAATAAATAAAAATACCTTTATACTTACATAAACTTAAATTTAAACATTAAAAACAACAAATTATTATATTAAATTAAATAAATTTACTGTGATAACAATAATATATACTATGTATTTGGAATAATGTTATAACTGCTATAAAACGCTATTGATCACTAAAAAATTTATCATCCTTAAGTTTCATTGACTCTTCAAGATCTAGTGCTTTGTCAGCATTATCTATGTCTTGTTTAATAGCTTCCACCAATTCATCCAAAGAATTAAAATTTTTCTCTGCTCTCATATATCCAATTATGCAAATTTTTAATAATGATCCATAAAAGTCACCTTTAAAATCATGCATAACATGTGTTTCCTGAAAAAGAAATTTCATAGTTTTATGAAGATATGAAAATATATTCAATTTTTTTATACATTTAATCTGCAAATTATAAAAAAATAATTATGTTTAGACAACATAATTTAGAAGTGTTCAACTATATTTTCACTAAATTTGATGACTGTTATCGGACCTGTCTACTCATAAAACAAAGATTGTATTAACACTTACAACAGACATCTCCTTGTTGTCATAAAAAGGACACCATCCTATGTTGACAACCATTTTATGTACTGGCCCTGAATCTACTTGCGCCCATCCATAATAAACCCCCGGCTTCAAGTCTTTTGGCAGTGACTGTGCTACTTCACGAGGGTAGTTAGCTAAAGTAAAAGTAAAGCGTGGTAAAATATAATGAAACAAACTAAAGTCATAAAACTAAATGCATGTACACATTCAGATACAATTTTGATAAAATAATAATTATCAGTGGCAACACAAAAAGGTTCTTATAAAGGTTCAAAAAGGTTCTACCATAACATGAAACATATTGAACTCAGGTGAAAAAAATATAATATTAAAAAAACAACTAGCAAAATCATACCAAACATATTAATTCACTTGTATTTATTAGAAAATTATATCATTTTAACCTAAACAAATTTGTTAAAGAAGAAAGGACAGTCTCCCATATATGAATAATAATAATCAATTATTTGTAAACAAGTTGATTCATAAATATTCAACAGATATTTACTTAATCATCTGAACAATTGCTGTAAAATTACTTTAACAATTAAAGTAAATATTATCTTTTAGTAAGTAGTCAATTGAATATAAACTTGAAAATATTATTGCAAGATAAGTAATCAATGGCATATTGATAAAATAAACAATTATAATTATTTAGAGATACATTTTATACTATTAATTTAAAATTTCATGTTAATTTATATAAAGTATAATTCATTATATATGTACACATAAAGATGACACAAAGTAATTTGGTTTAATTTATTTTTATAACAATTAAAAAATTAAATTAAAATATTTATACCAATAGCTAATGATAATGAGAAAAGCATTTCCTACCTTTTAAAATTTGTAAATGACCTTTAGCTCATTTATTTGTCCTAAGATTAATTAAATTATCTTAGAATATGTAAATAGTACAATGTCATCACAAAATAAACATGACACAATTAACATATTATTGAATAGTCAATTAACAAGAAAATGTGTTATACATTATTTTATTAATAATTTTAATTATAAAACAATGGAATAGAATACTGTCAAAATTATTAAAGTAAATTAAATTAAAATTATCAGAGTCATACATATAATATTAATACATATGTAATTTTGCATATATTATCGTATTATTATAATATATTTATTATTATATTTTAAAATTATAAAGATGTGTACCTGTTGGGCAGCCTAAGTCTTTAGAACCTCTTCCAAATCCCTTTACAACTTGGCCTTTTATAAATAGGGGTAAATGTGTAGAAGTCATATTGAAATAAATTTTCAAGATAGTGCTTGAATAAATTGTTGTTTTTAATATCAGTTTTGTAATCACTGTAAAACTCGTCTGGGTAAAATAATAAGATTTAGATTGTATTAAAGAAATTAAGCGGCGTATAGATAATTGTATTCGCTATAACATTTTTTTTGCGAATTGATGCGATATACAGCCACCTTTAGGAAGACATCATCTTTAAAGAACTATTGACAAGTGACAACTTATTGTAAAGACAATAGTAAACAGAGTAAGTACCAAATAGGGACGTGGAAAAATTGATATCGATTTTTTCCTCTTGAAATTAAATGCATATAAGGAGACACTTTTGCAGTCTTTTTTATAATCATATATAAGTACAAAGTCAAACGGACGTAAAGATAATACGGCTGAACCTTTTAAATCTTTTTGTTATTATGCAAAAGCATAATTTCTACATATCGACGTAAACTAAGCTGTAATTTAGAAGTTTATATTGTAACAATTATCAATATCTAAATTAATAAAAAATAATTTATATCTTTTTATCCAATTAATTTAAATTTCATTAATTAATTTATGATATATAGCTTTCAAAGAAGCTAATACGAAAAAGGATATATTTGGAAGGTACGAAGAACAAAAATTCTTTAACAGAAGCTCAGCAAGAATGTAATTATAATAGTTGAACGTATAACAAATGTAATGTGTACATAATCGTTGAATATATAATAAATAATCAACTTGAAATTACCTCGTTAAAGGAACTTGAATAAAGTATTTTATTTAATTTTTATCTCAAGGATCAAAGTTAAATTGAATGAGTTTTCTTTTTTTCTATATTATCATATAATCTATGATTACTAAAATTATTTTTTACCTGTGTAATGCAAAAAATAAAAATATCTCCAATTTTGTAGATAAACTAAAATTTTTGTTTGTAATGTCGTAATAACACAAAGTTACTGGAATATATCATTTATTTATTTTTCTTGTTGTAAAACAAGAAATAGTTCCTAGTACACCATACAATTTAATCAAAATGATTACAAAGTTATAATAGGTATGGTGATGTCAAAAATAAGGAATTTACTTATAAATTTCTTAATATATTTTGACATTTATAAAAATTAATTGAAAAGACAAAATGAGGAAATAATAAAATAAAAATGACTGAAAGGAGTTATAACGGAGATCAATCGTCTACATGGGATATTCCTGGTCCGTCATCCATAGCTGCTATTTTAGATAGTGTTTATACGTCTCCAGCCTCTGAAAACATTATACGAAGTGGTAATAGGCGTTAGTTAAACCATATTTTATTAAAACTCTTCTAAATTCTTATAATGTTGTAATGTTATTAAACATAATCTTATATTTCAGATGAAATGGAATGTGAACCATTGTTTGCTGAAAGTGATGACGATGTTGAAGTTTTGCCTGTTCCTATAGATGAAGTTATTCCACAAGTTCGAGCTTCAATCTCAAAAAGTGCAATATCAAATTACATTAATTCAAGCTCACCCATTCAGTCATTGTCCCATCCCGTGTCAGCATATACACCAGTTCCTGATGAGTACCAGCCACTTCCAGATAGTTCAATAGATTATCTTAATGGCAGAAGTAATCCAAACAATACTATTTCTAATAACCCTGGATACAGTGACATAAATATGCGCTATCAACCTAAGCCTGCAAATCCACAGAGTGGTTACTACTATACAAATTATCCACCAAGTCATTATGCAAGTGTGAGATCATCATCTGAATATATGGTTTCCCCCTATTCTACAAGCAACATAGTTGGTGATGAAAGAAGTTATTTGCCAATTAATTACACTTTAGCTGCTAATCCGTCTACAATACCTGATAATAACTTGCTTCATATTGGATATGATCATAGACAACCCAGTGTAAATGGTCCCATTAATGCCTTTCCGAGCACTTGTCCTCAAAATCAAGTGCATAGTTTAGAACGGCCAAGTCGTCAGTTGAATATATCACCTGGTACAAAACTAACAAAAGAGAGTCAAACCAATACAAATTTAATTGAACTGAGTTCTGAAGAAGAAGAAAATCCATCCACACCAAGTAGACATCAACAATCATCAACATCTAACATGAATAATAACTCAAATAGAGCCCACACAAATAACAGATCTAGCAATATAAACTCTAATATTATTGTAGGTGTTAAAAGAGAACCGCAGCAAGAATCTAATTCTTTTCAAAATAATAACAGAAATGTTAATACAAGTCACAATGACACAACAAATAGATTGAATCAAGTTAATTATGTCCAAGCACACAGCCACAGTAGGCCTCCGTTTAATGTTCATCCGCACATTGTTTCAGTGAAACAAGAGAATCAAGATACTAATAGGCAGGCAAATAATCCACATTTACCCTCATATTATTCTGGAAATCAAAGAATTCAAAGGCATAGTAGTTCTGATAGCCAAATTTCAGAACTTGTTGATAGGCTGTCACAAGATTATAATAGTCATCAAACAGTTCCTGTTATAGTGAAAATTAAACAAGAAACACCTCAACCTGTGAAAGTTGAAAGTGTGGAAGCAGATAGTGACAGTAATACTGACTCAGTTCAGCGCACAGGAATAGTAAAAATAGAACCTGTATTAAGTGTTGTGAAAAGTGAACCTGGAATTGGATCTCAGAGTAATGGTCAAAGTAGCAGTGGCAGTGCTGTTCAAGTTAAATTGGAAAATCAAGCATCTAGAAGACCCCAAGAATCTTCACCTCAGCCTGGCACCAGTTCTGATAGAAATATGTCACAAACAGATAACCCTCCCAGTCAAAGTACAGAACAGGTAAATTAAATAGTTACAATCATTTGTGTTGCAGTGACAAAATCTCATAAAAAATATAAATATAAATTTCTTTTTTCCAAAATCTATTTCAGATCAAAGTCTGGCACAAATTTTGTTCTTGTAATTGTAAGAATACACATTAATTTGATGCTGATGCTTCATTAATTTTGACATGTAGAGTATTTTGCACATTATGTTCAATAATTTATATTTCAGCCACCAATTGTGATGTATATGACAAGAACAAAGAAAACATCATATACACTTTTAACACATATTCTTAAGTGAATTTTTCTATGAAATTGGAAGATAATTTTGTTATATCTTAAAAAGTTATAAATATTATAACAATTGTTTGATATGGGTTGATAGAAAACAAAATTTAACAATTTTATGCCTTCAAACATATATTAAAAATAAGTGCAATATTCCTTTGCTTTATGTTACATGGTTAAACAGAATTACATAATTATTATTATTATTATTTAAACAACAACAATTATTATTGAAAGAAGCATACAATTATTATAGATAAGAATCTTTTATTGCCTTATATTTTGGATACAAAAAAAAATATATAAGAAATAAAGAGATATTAACAATATCCCTACAACTAGTTCATCACAATCAATTTGCCAGCTAATATTCATAATTGCTTTCTCTATAGGTGACAGCCTCAAGTAGATCAAAAGCACCATCTAATACAAGCAATGGGAATGTACTGTTAGCACCAGACTTACAACTGGACTGGGTGTCAGATTCTAGTTCAGATAATGATATACAAGTTATGGAAGATGAAAATGTAAGTATATTTAATTATAAATATCAAGTTATTAATGAAGTTTAATGTTTAGTAGCTATGAGATCACTTTATAAATTATTTCATTTTTATCAGCTGTGAACTATGTAATAATTGTAAACTATAGTTTTAAATTTGTAATAAAATGATAAACATATTGCTTGAAGATAAACTATATATATATAAATTTCAAGACCATACTAAATAAAGAAAAAATGGCGCGTACGATTTAAACCCGTGCTTCTAAACTCTTATGATGTGGAAGGGTTTCCAAAGATACATTTTACATTCTGCTAAGTTAACATTTATGTACATTTTCTAAAAAAAAATGTTATAACCATAGTGCTTATTTACTATTGCATTACGTTTTTAGCGACAGGTCATAGATTTAACAAATTCGCCGAATCAAAATAGTTCGAGCGAGGGCTCGACGCAGCCCGCAGTTGAAGATAGACGATCACCTAGACCGTTGTTTGAAACCGCGCCATTTACAGAAACACCTCATATGAATAACGCACACGCAAATAACTACATTCCACACAGGTTTGTATACATATTAAGTACAAAGAATTGACGTTATGTAAGTGTTTATTATGTAAGTGGTATAAGTACTGTATTATTATTAACTTAATTGTTGTATTGTTAAAATGTTTTGAGAGCGCCATATTTAAAATTTGTATAATTTTAAATAAATGTTTGATAAGAATAATAATTAAAAAGCTATTATATATATATTTCGTTTCGTAAAATAACTTAAACATTCATAGATAATAAATTTAAAAGTTCATAAATGACGTACATAAATTGAAATTTACTCTTATCGCAATATGTGATACCACCGTCGATGCGTGTCTATCGCTTATACTAATACTTGGTATGTGTAACTTTGTAAAAAATATTTTTTGAATTGTTGTTTGATTCCGTTCCCAACACGCAATGCACGAAAAACGGAAAATGGCAATAGGGGATTTTTTAATTTACTTTTCATTCTCATGGTTCCTCCTTTTCTCTATGCTACCATTTTAAAATATGGTGTAACTTTTTGCTATATTTGAAATACTGATATGTCCGTATATATAAAAAAACATTTAAAATAATTGGCCCACTGTTATCCAATTATATGACTTGTTATATTATAAGTTATGATAATAGAACAAAAATAAACAATTTAATTTGAATACTTAAGAATACTCATCTCTTCTTTTATATCGAACAGAGTGCAGCGTGTGGTACCCTGCAGGGGGTGTAGCTGCGCGCCGCCGCACCCGCTGCCGCTGACGCACCCGCACGCGCATATGCACGCGCACGCGCATGCGCACGCACACACGCACGGACACGCGCACGCGCACGCACACACGCACGGGCACCCCGGCGAACACGTGCACGTGCTGCACGCGCGCTCGCTGCTGCACGCGCGGCCGGCGCACCCGCACGCCACGCCGCCGCACGCTCATTGTTAGTATAGTGTAGATTGTTTATTAATTTAAAATTTATATAAATACAGTTAACTGTAGCTTTAGCAAGTGGTTTATTAACAATTAATACGAGAAGCCATGCCTAGCTAAGTCAAGCATGCAGCAGGTTGTTAGTATAAAAATATGAATAAAGATGTGCTTTACAATTGACAACAAAATAAAAAAAGACATTACTAATTATTAATAAGTTATCTGCTGTACGATTCCGTAAATCGTGTGTCTGTAGATTCATGATCCAAGCTTCTATTTTTTCTTACCAAATGAAATGATTACAATTAAAAGATTGGTGACTTCAAATATGTATATGTGGGGATGGAGAAAGCGGGGTAAACAACGGAGTGTCCTATGGTTCCTTCGGTTCCCTCTGCCTACCCTGCCATATAAAGCGTGAAAAATTAAGAAAAAAATGTGTATATTTTTATTTGTTTACATTCTAACTTTACTGTTATCGTGTGTGCAGTAGGCGAGCGGCGCCGCGACGCGCACCAGGCGCCGCCGCCGTACCTCGTGCACGAGCGTCTTCGACAGCGGCAACAACACGCGCTGGTAACATTGTATTGTAATATTATTAATTTGGTAATATTGCAGTTACCGATATATTATAGCTTACATTATTACATAGTATTTTCTTTATTTATTAAGAGAACTTTATGTCTGTTTTGTAGCAATTTTTCTATCAATGTAAATTTATAACATTGTTCTTAAACAATTTAAATTAAAAAAATTAAATTAACTTGTTATTCTAAAGCGGCTGCACTTTTATTGCCTTATATAAAGCGGTTGTTACGTTATTCATCATTATAATCAATTTAGTGTAATTTTTATAAAATTATAATAAAATATGATTTTAAAATCAAATGTTATAATAACACTACGCAATGTTAAACTAAACGCAACGTTAAATTTGGAATGTTTACCACGATAGAACTTTGTGAAGATTATCTATACAATATAACCTACTTTCAGACAAAAAAAAACAATAATTCTGGCTAAGTTGGTCCAATTATTATTATACATTAATTGTCAAATTAAATTGAGTTTTTTTATATGAAAAATTTGTTTATGTATTTATATCTTACGAATCCGTAGGACTTGAACAAGTATGTGTCCGCCAGCCATTCACAACTTTGAACGAGTGTAATTCCAGAGTAGTAATAAATTTGATGTATGCAACATATTGTACCCAATGAATTTGTCGTATTTAAAGTTTAAATCGATAATTTTAATTTGTTTAATTTTTCTTTGTCTACACTTTGGATTTCAGGAAGTACAACGTCGTAGTATGATGCGGGAAATGGGTGTTGCAGACAACAGTACTTTCCCGCTGCCTCGACCGACTGCCACAATGGAGGTAATTTAATTCGTTACAAAAATTTGAAAACACATTCTCGGCTCCATGACATGATACTTTTATACGGCAGTCAATTTAATAATAAAATAATCACGAAATTATTAAATGGAAATCGAGAAGCAAAGTATGTTTTATCACAGCTTTAGAGTGTGTAGAGAGAACCTCAAAATTGAACATTGCGTGGCAATCTGATTCATTATTATAATGTATGTAATGTCTCAAATACTCTAAACACCTCACAGCGTCCATTGCTCCAAGAGCAAAATAGTAGAATATTAACAATTTACAATTATAATTTTAAATATTTTAATTTATTTAGAATATAGTTTTTGTTAGACTAGAAACTAATGTATGTTGTTATATTTAATTCCAGGACATGCGACGTCAAATGCTGTTGCGGGACGCGGGCGTCTCCCACCAGCCCGCCTACACGTCGCCGCGGCCCACCGCCACGCTTGAGGTACTTTTATGTATATGTTTTATAAAAGACGACCGTCGTAGCGCCGAGTTTGTGGGTTCAATTTCCACTCGGAAAAGGTAGATTTTTCTATTTTCTTTGCTCTGGAAACTTGGCAAAGCGCGCCGTTGAGTTCTACCACTCAACACGCAATACCTCGAAAAAGGCAGAAAGCAGGGACGGAGAAAGCGAGGACTAAGCAACGGAGTGTCTAAACACTATGTTCTTTTGATTCCTGCAGTTCCCTGCGCTTACCCTGCCAAAGCGTGGAGCTATAGTTTAGTATTATAAAATAGTAATTGAAACGCTTCAATTAATTTTATATTATAATTTCAAGTTTTGCAGGAATAATTTATTAAATTATTCTATACTATAAATAATGTGCATGTGGTACCTGAAAATGTTCTGAAATCTATTTTATTATTTCTGTAATGTGTACATCTTTAGTGTATGAATAACAATATAATAACTATTGCGTGTCTAAATAAATAAGAATTCATAACAGTCACCTGTCAACCTATATTACTATTAATGATGGATAAATAATGGATGACTGAA
Organism: Dione vanillae; assembly: GCA_037178615.1. NCBI lineage: Eukaryota > Metazoa > Arthropoda > Insecta > Lepidoptera > Nymphalidae > Dione > Dione vanillae. The sequence goes on along the minus strand of JAZFAU010000224.1, from coordinate 2,526,515 downwards.
CATTGAATTTACTTTAGTAAACAACATATTACTCTAAATTTTACACAGCCATATAAATTGTTAAAAGCTAAATTCTTTAAAACACAAAAGTTTTTATTTGGAAAATTGTGAAGAAGTTAGAAACTGGTTATAATATTTCAATAAATTTCTCAATTAAGGAAATCAAATCGAAATAACTGAAAATTATTTCCGCATATAAATTTCTATATTGCTAACAGATGTTGATTACCACAAAATCAACCAATAATGATAGCACTGAAACTAGGTTATCTCAGATTTAGTACAGTGATATGTTAATAGTACTATATTGTCATAATACTACTGTCTTATTTAAAGTTTTATCAACATGTGATGTCTTGTTCTTGAATAAATATTAATACATTCAATTTTTATTAATTATAAATACTATTATTAATGATAAATTTTTAGTTTGTGTTTTGTTTTAAGTAAAGTGAAATAAGAAATATAGAGACAGTAATTTGTATTTGAGTGTAAAACACTGAAGGAGGGAATGTGTCATATACCGGCTCGTAAATGTAATAATATTATGCATTATAGGCATAGTATAGTCAGCCTTAAATTTGTCACTGATTAAGGAGTGTCGAGACACTACATGCCGAGGGCATAGCAGGGAAATCAGAGTGAATATCCTCTTAAATCTCTCCTTTTTTATATAATTCCAGGTAAGGTAAGGTAATTATTGCTTATTTTAAAATTCTAAAAGAGCATTGTGCTATATCATGTTTGTTTAAAACAATAATACTTTTTATTACTTGATAGTAGTGGGTTCATTTCCCTTTCAGCAGAATGTTCAGTAATTTTCACTCATTGAGGCCAATGAAACTGCAATAATTTGAATAAAAATTTAAAATAAATAATCCAACTGAAAAATCAAATGGGAAAATAATATAATATTTCTAATATATAAATATAAAGAATATTGTAAATAAAAATAGTACTTATTTCTTAATTCAAATTATTAAGATTTACTTAAGTTTTTTAAGGTTTATTATTAAAAGTTGTAATTTTTGAATTGTATTTCAGTTCCCAGATGATGTAGATCAACCCAGCTTAGGAACGCCTCTGGTGGTGTAAGTATTAATTTAATGAGATATTTCATTTTATTTTATTTTAATACAATTCAATTGGTTACACTATCATAAAAAATATTGTATTTCTTTTTTCAATAATTTTTAATAATAAATTTTAGAATATTTTACTTGTACAAAATAATATAGTAGTCGATTTTTATTACAGAACGGACGGTCAGCACGTCCACCATCACATGCACCACTACTTCCAAATGCCGCCCCATCTCCACATCTCTATACAACCGTCGCTTAACGTGGTTAGATCTTCAAATATTTATTTATTTATTAATTCTACCTTATTTTTATTTATTATACATGTCACGTTATTTGGTTTCAAAAACAAGTTGTTATGAGATTTATATTAAAAAAAAAAACGCCGTTAAGGTTTGTCTTGGCGCAGAGGCGCAACGTTTACCTATAAACGCAACAGTTTGTGGTTTCGATTCCATCTTGGGGAAGATGGATTTTTCTATTTTCCTTCGCTCTGAAACTAGGTAAACGCGGCGGTGGGACTAAGCAATGGTGTGTCTTAACACTAGGTTCCTATAGTTCCTGCAGTAAGAATAAGACATTTTAAATGTGAAGATAGTCTTAGTTCAATTCCTTCTATGAAACGTTTAAAAACGCAGGTCAAGCTAAATGTTATAGTGTAGAGAATAGTAAACATCATCTAATAATAATAATGTAATGTCGTGTGCAGGGCGTGCCGATTTCGCAGATCACGGCGGTGCTGCGCGCCAGCGCGGAGGAGGCGCGGCGGGGCGCGCGCGGCGCCTCGCGGGCCGTCATCGAGCGCAACACGCTGCGCCACGCCTACACGCGGCCCGCGCGCGACGAGAAGTGCACCATCTGTCTGTGCGTGTTCGAGCTGGACTCCTACTGCAGGTGACCACGCGTTTGTCATGTGTTATGGAAGTACTGGAAGCCTTGCCTTGCTAGTAATCAGTTTATGCATTTGGTGTTCCAGATTTAATTTTTATATGTTAAATTTTTCAGTCCGTCCGTCCGTCCAGTCGCAAGACTATAAAAGTCAAAGGCAATGTCAATTTACATGTTAAATGTCTTTACTAAATGCGTTTTCACAACTTTATTTCTTGTTGTTTGTGGTATTCAATAAATAAGATAGCTGAGTACAGGTTATTGAGGAGGAGGTTAGCAAATTACATAGAGTAACTTATATATATTTTACACACACCCCCCACACCACACCACCCGTCGTCGTCTTCGTCATTAAGACTAACAGTTAGTGAACAGAGTACTCTGAATCATTGTCTCTTAAAATATTCTATGTACAGATACTTACTTTATTATTATAGTATAGATTTCTTTTAAAAACAAATATTTTTTATATTTATATATTTCATTGTAGGCGACTACCGTGTATGCACCTATTCCATATGGAGTGTGTGGACCAGTGGCTCAGTACTAACAAACACTGCCCAATATGCAGAGTGGACATTGAAACTCACCTCAACAAAGATGCTACATTTTAAAGGTAAAAACATTTATACAAATGTTTGTAGTATTTATATATATATTAATGTATTATATTTAAATAAAACAACTAAATATATTTTTTATTTTCTATTACAACCACGTGAGTTGTTTTGAGTTTCTAAACTAACTGCATTTATTTTTTCTTTTTTTTATTATCTGGTGATTCGGTTTTCAGTTTGTCCTCAAGATGTGGTGCACTAATGATGGCCTGTTGCTGCAATTCTAAACTTTCTTGTTGCAATTCATGTGTAAGGTGTTTCTGAGTGTTACAAGCCCTGGAATTAATGTATATAAATCAATATCAATATATATAAATTTATAAGATAAATGTATACTTTTTTTTATCAATTTGTTATATTTATCACTAATTAAGCCAATAAAGTACTTTGTTAATAGTGTAAGTCTAGATGCAGAGACATTTTGTAAACTAAAAATAAAATATAAACATATAAAGGATATGTTATGTTATTATTATAATGTATAGTATTTTGAACTTGATACTAAAATAATGAAATATTGGTTTGTGCTCAATTTTACACAATAATAATTATAAAATAACAAAATTCATGAATATAAAATGTGAGATATTTTTAAATAATAACAAATTCAAGTATTGCTTAAAGCTCAAAATTAATAATATTGTAAATAAAAAAGAATCATATAAACGTTTAATGGTCATCAATTCATCATTGATTTTATATGTAACATACTTTATTTGTAGGTATTAGCATTCTGTTATTTTACATGTGCTTGTATTATACAATTGACAATTTTATAAAACTATCCAGGCTTTAATGAATCATTTATTTCATGAAATGGTCAGCTTTTGATGTATCCATCTTAACTAGATATTTGATTCTTTTCTCATTTCATAAAACAGTTGGAAGTTCAAATTTAATAAGCAAAAAAGTCAAATTGGTTATTATTAATATCGTCATGTACTGTGTTTTTAATACATTTTTTGTTTTTCTTAAATATTTTAAACATATCTTATGTGTTCATTATCTGTAAAATGACTGACAGTCTTAGATAATCATTAAATGATGATACTTAAAGAAAACATATAAAAATTTGAACGCAGCGGGACTCAAACCCGCGCCCTCCTGCACGGTTCGCAGGAGGGCGCGGGTTCGAGTCCCGCTGCGTTCAAATTTTTATATGTTTTCTTTAAGTATTTTTACTATACTCAGTGTGGATTAACACTTTAAAAATCATAAAAATATTAAATTATGATGTTGCTATGATATGACTAAATTCAGTTTATTTTAATATTCTCATACAATTTCTGAAGTTGTCAATTCTATGATATGACTGATGTACAATATTTTAAGAAGTAATTGTTTTAAACCTAATTTACATAATAGAATAATTTTAATTGGAATTAGTTTTATTGCTTTTTATACTATGTCTGACCTTTTAAAAATGTAAGATCACTTTCTATTCATCTTTCTTTTACATTATGAAAATATAATTATAACCAAATTCAGCTTTGTGATATGTTTAAAGCTTTGGTTAATTTTGGGAGCAAATTTCTAACTTATATTTTTATTGTTGTGACTGATTGTATTTAAAAACTTAAAAAAATGACTTAAAATACATAACTCTAATTCTAGATTTACTAATTATAAAAATTAATATTTATGTTTGTAATATACTATTTGTTATTTTATATCTTGCTTGTTTATAACTATGTTTTAAGGGAATTATTAAAAGAAATGTAATACTAGATGTAAAATACATATATCACAATTTATTAAAGTCTTTTTATATAAATAAGTCTTTGCTATTTTTATTTGAAAGTTAGTTTAAATTTGAGATGATTTAAAACATACAATTTTTATTCAAAGTGCTAAATTTTTTATTTAAAATAGTGTCTTAACTAAAAAAAATTATATTTTCAAATAACATTTAATAATAATATTTGTAAGTCCCCCATCCTTTAATATTGGATAAATTAATAATTTGACTTATTAAAATAGTACAAGTGAAGATCTATCCAGAAATGGTAATATCCAGTGTGTCATATTGAAAGTATATTAAATATATAAACCACTCTACCTGTTTGCATGGTCAATTCTTTCACAAATTGCATCAGACGCTACTATGTTCCCTGACAAATATGATATCTCAGCAGCAGTAGTTGCTAATTTTTCTGCATAATCCATATAACCTTAAAAAATATATACATGTTAACAATTTTTTAAGAAACAATCAACAATATCAATATATCTCAATTATTCATTAAAATCAAATAAACACTACCAGTTACATATTCTATTTAACAATATAATAAATAAATCGGTAAGTCAAAATTATAACATTTGTTTTTTTTTATTATTAAACAATGGTTACTTAAGATATTTAAAAAAAAAGCAATTACCAAATGATAAAAAAACTTACTAAATAATGCTCTTAAGTTATGATTCAGGTCACAAAGGGAGCCACGGATTGCAACTAGCTGATCCCAGTGTTCTGAAGGAGTGCTATCGTCCCCCCATTCTAAGGCTTGTTTTATTAAACATATCTCTTTGGTCAAAGCATCTCTCAACCTGTATTATTATTTTTTTAAATATTACTAAGTATCCATTCTTGGATATGTATAAATAAATATATTGTCAAGCAGCTAACTTTTGTTAATATATCGATAAAATTAATAAATGTGTCTCTTATACAACACTGTTTACCTCTCACTGGTATCTTGAATGGCTACTAAAGTAACTGTAAGCAACTGTGTTGCTGCATTTACACTAACAGTTGTCGCTTGTTTTATAAGGAATTCATGTTCTAAGCTGTCTGCGTCACATGAAATATCGAATTCTTTCTGTTTATCTTCGCATTGAACAGTACTAATAAATCCTAGAGCTATTGGTGTAAAATTTCTTATCTTAATCAAGCCTTTTTTATTTTGGACTATTGAAATAGTTTTTATGATACGAAATAGTCTGCTTCTAAACATTGTGATAAAAGGAAGTGGGCAAGGGATCAGCTATCTGCTATTTCATTTTAATTTTTCTAAGAAAATAATTCCAATATCACATGTTTGTCAAAATATTATGACATTGGATGCATGTTTGACAACCGTCATTTTGACACAGCACCGATGAATAAGCCATAGCAAATTATTTTAATTGAATATCTAAAGTCTAAATACTACGATTACGAATATCAATTCAAAATTGAAAAAAGTTCAAAAATGTTAAATAAAAAAATACTTTATAAATATTGAGGAAGCTCTACTACAATTGTAATATTATAACAATCTCTCCAACAATTCTATAGTAACATGTTTCAAAGTCCTCCTTCACCTACCTAATTCGGTTTGGTTATTTGTTCAAATAAATTGTGTCAATCAGTCTTTACCCTCTACCGCGTACTATATGGACTATATGTACCATTGTACTATATGGAAGAACACTATTATCGAAAATAATATTTTATATGTGGAATATCAATATATATATATATATATATATATATATATATATATATATATATATATATATATATATATATATATATATATATATATATATATATATATATATATATATATATATATATATATATATATATATATATATATATATATATATATATATATATATATATATATATATATATATATATATATATATATATTCTTTATTGCACATAAAAATACAAATGAAATATATAAACAAGAAAATTTCGTTGACAACGGTGGGCTTATTTCTGAAAGAAATCTCTTCCAGCCAACCAATGGAAGTGAATAAATTTCAAAAAGCGGGAATGAGTAGTGCAAATAATTAAAATGTTTAAAATAAAAAAAGGAAATATAAACATTTCAATGAAATAAAATACAAATTAAAATATAATATATCATTTAAAGTTTTAATATATAAACCTACATACATACACACATACATACATATATACTTACATACATACATACGGTATACAAAACATCCATATTATGCAATGTATACAATTTTTCTTTTTATTCTTATAAAAACATAATGCAAATGTTATACTGTCTATGACTTTAAATTAATTATTCAGACAAGCAAGTAAGTAATTTTTTTAATTTGGATTCAAAGGACAAAATTGAAGGACTCCTTTGGATAGGATGAGGAAGGTTATTCCAGAGGGAAGCTGCGTACACAGAAAAGGATTTTTGTAGAAATTTGGTATTGCTCATAGGTACGTCAAGCGACGGAACCACGCAAGACCTCCTAGAGCGTGAGGGAGGAGGAAGAACCTTGAAACGGGAACGTAGATAGGAAGGAAAATTATGAAAGTTAAGGATCTTAAAGAGAAATACAAGGATGTGCATATCACGGCGAAGACGGATTGGGAGCCAATTAAGTTGAGCACAAAATTGAGAAACATGGTCGTTCTTACGTAAGCCATAAACAAAGCGTATGGCCAGATTTTGAAGTAGCTCTAATTTGCTAAGTAGCTCCTCAGTCATATCCAAATAGCAAATGTCGGCGTAATCGAGGATAGGAAGGAGAAGACATTGCGCTAGCATAATTTTGGTTTTGAGAGGAAGAAAATATTGGAGACGCCTAAGGTTATGGAAGGAGAAATACATGACCCTGGTAATTGCGGTAATGTGAGGTAACCAAGACATGTTACAGTCGATTATTTGTCCTAAATTCCTTCCTCGTAGATCGATGGGCCACGTTACGTCGAAGTTTTAGCCGAGATGACGTGAGTCCCATCTACACCGAGGCCGGAGTATATTCAATTTCGAACAGTTCATCGATTAATAGTCTTTTCATCTCTGTATTTTCTTTTAGTCTTACGAGGATAATTATTCTCTCATGTACTTTCCCTAAGCAGCCAATGAGAAGTTTAAGTGTATAATTAGAGTATGAGTTGGCGGGCTCTTTAGGTTTAAGAAGAGTTGTAAGATCATCAATATTTATCCGCGTAAATGATATCCTCAGGGAGTTCCGGGATAAAAAATATCCTCTGTTCTCGATAACATCGCCTATATTCCGGTGCAAGCTGGTTCAGCTGTTCTGGAAATTAGACCATATGGGCGGAAAACAGATTTTTATTTTTCAAATATTTGTATTTTAGTAGCGTGTAAATAACTATTCCGCAAAGTTTATTTCTTTTTATTTTACTTTTTTATAAATATTTAAATTTTAAATTATTATAATGGTTCGACGCGTGACGCGTGCTTCAATAACCAAGGGATGTAGAGATTAATTTATAAATATAGAGAAGAATATATTATAAAAGCAGTTTACAGTACAATGCATTACATATACCTACTAGGTGTATTTTTTCATATTTACTTATTTTTAATTTTCATACCGTTGCAATAGTAAATTATTTTATTAAAAAAATCTACTATCTAAATGCAGATACAGAGTTGTTACAATTTTTATCTGCTCAAATAATAATTGATTCAAATTAGCTAAAAAAAATCAGCTATATTCTGGTGCAGCATCTTTCTTATGGGGAAGGTCTTTCATTCAAGCAGGTTTTTAATATAACATGCAAGCAGAAAAAAATCGGAGTGTGCCCCGTCCCCAGATTGAAAATGCGCGCGGACGCATTATTTAATAGGAGAAGGGTCAATTAATTAAATATTAACATAAATATCAATCGAACAGAACGATATCAATAAAAAACGAATAAATATCAATGTATCATATATAATAAAAAATCGATTATTTACACAATATAATTTAATATTTAAAAAACAATTTAACCATTTACAAATTCAAATCTTTGTGAGTAATCACGACCGTATGTGGTAGATTTATTTACGTTGAAGTTCAGTGTTGCCACTCCTCGATCAGCTGCAGCTATCAATCGCGTTGAATCGAAATGTAAACAGTACACTGGTGATGATTTCCTTTGTGTAAAGTACATCTGTAATAATGTTTTATTTTAGTTGGTTAAATTATTTTTAATATGCATACAATAAATACAAAGGGTACAGGTACAGTGTCAGTTTTGCAAAAAGACGGTTGTGAGTTCGATTCAAAGTAGGTTGAATTATTTACATTGTTTTCGATCTGGTAACAAGACAAATCGCGGCGTTGAGTTCTGCCACAATTTAAGTTGCGGAAAGCAGACGACTAAGTTCCTTCTACCTACCCGGTCATATATGGGATATAGCGGTAAAACAAAAAACCATATAAAATAGCAAAAACCAGTATAATTAGGTAGACATAATATAGTGTCGAAATACTATTTTCCAATTTTCACATCTCAAAAGAAACATAAATTATGGGTTGAATGGAGGGCACCAACGCCGAGATTTATCTGACCAGAACGGGGCTCAAATTTTATTCCTTTAAGTGAAAATCGGTTTACTATCAGCAACACATATTATATAAACAATAAACATGTTTATGACTAGACACTCTTTAAATGCACAAAAATCTCCTTTAGGACGTAAACAGTTAGAAATTCGAGTGTGGAAGGATGTAATAATCTTACATAAAATAATATTTACTTAATGATAATAATTGATTAAATAAAATACCTGCAAATGATATTTAGAACGTAAATCATAGAGCACACAACGTGCGTACTCCGATGAACCGGTCACTATAACGCGATCGCCATCAGTTTTTAAACAATAAAAGCATGAAAGAAAAGGATCTGTTGATTGATAAACCTGTCAAATTAAAAAGAAATATATATATATATATATATATATATATATATATATATATATATATATATATATATATATATATATATATATATACATATATATATATATATATATATATATATATATATATATATATATATATATATATATATATATATATATATATATATATATATATATATATATATATATATATATATATATATATATATATATATATATATATATATATATATATATATATATATATAATCTATTATTAAAAAGCCATCGTGGTATATAACAATCACTTTAATTACTTAAAATTGTTACTAATAATAAATTTTATTAATTATTTTGAAACACACTTAAAATATATACTGAAAATAAGAAAATCAATCACAATAGAGGTCATTATTTGAAATGCCAATTAAAAATAAAGATATACAAAATAAACATACTCTAGTATTCGTTAAACAATATAACTAACTTGCTTCTTTTTCACTTGTATTATTGCGTGACGAGTTGCGGAACTCAACGCCGCGCTTTACCTAGTTGCCAGAGCGAAGGTAGTTTGTATGAAAATCCGTCAGTTTTGAAGCTATTTCGATTAAAGTAATATTTGGCTATTTTTTTCGAAATTAAGAATGACGCAATAAGGGTTTTTGGTAATTCTGCCTTAACGAGGGTGAAAAAGAGGGGTAAGTTTCTTTAAAAGTCCGTCAGTTTTGAAGCTAAATCGATGAAAATTAGAGTACCGATCGACCAATGGCTATAGTTGAAATAAATTATATTTTTTATTATTAGAATTAATATTTTCTAGACACATAGATAACATTAAGGTACAATTCAATTAGTGTAGATACAATGTAACATCATCTTACCACTTCAGAACTTCGTACATCAAACACTTGCACTTTTCCACAATAAGTAACATACGCTACACTTTGTTCAGTTAGCCATTGGATATCGCGAATCTCTTTTGCGTATTTCATAGATGTAGAAGTCATACTAATGGTGCCTCTATAAAATTTAAAAATACATTTGTTTTAAAAAAAATGAAAATCTCAGATTTCGTACTTACATAGCTACATGTTTTTTTTACATTTGACAGGGTAGCTAAAGAGAATTTAATGTTAAAACATTATGTTTTGCGCTTTACACTGCATATTGAGTGAAGTAGTGAAGTTTCTTCCCGTTTCGTTATTGTAGTAGTAAAGTAAACTTTATAACCTGCAGCAAGAGCTTGTTCACATTATAAAAGGGCAGTATATCCCACATTTCTTTTCCTTCAGCCCTATTAAATGTCTTTTAAATCCTTTTAGATTTACAGCTAAAATTAAGATTTTTTCCATACTGAGGGAAAATACCTGACCTAGACATTCTCTTCTAGGTGTATATTGCCTCTTTATGCCTTCAAAATGATTTTTTTCAATAAATAATACCAGTCAAGTTCCTCTCCCTATGGTTACAAGTATATTAATTTAACATAAATTACTAATAAATCCAGGAATAATTCCATTAAGAAATTAATTTAGGTATGAATCTAGCTATCCTCCAGCGATGGTCGACCTTGTGACTGCTCACTTGCACGTAAAACATTTACTTTAGCAAGCACTTCTCTCTCCCACCAACAGATAATAATAGATTATTTAAATATAAATATACTCACTTAGTGACATCAAAAATCATTGGTTTGTCCTGTCCTGTTGGGCCCAAAGCTAATTTATCATTTGCTTTATTTGCCACAATACTTTTACAACAAATTTTATTTGGAAGGGTGTATTCTTTTTTACCTGTAAATTAATTAAAAATAAAGCATTTACTAGAGTTATTCAATAACGAATAAAAGTATAACTGAAGATTTTTAAAATCTATAAATAAAATCTGGATCTCTAAAATCATCATTGTTGTGCTTGTCACTAGTAGCAAGGTAGACAAAGAGATTGTTGTGTGAAAGACTCTCCATTCTACACCAACTAGGTGGTGGTAATCAAACTCACAACCAAAGTGTTAAAACACTGACTCACTGTACAACATTGGCAATTTTATAAATTGTTTATACTCACTACAGACATAAGAAGATGAACCAAAAAATGAACTTGGATTGGATTTCCTTTCCAATTGCCAAAAACATATATTACTACTTCTATTTGACACAGTCACTACTGTATTTCCAACTTTTTCAACAGCTGATACTTCTTCAATGCCTCCTTCATGACAATCTTTGATGTGTACCAATAAATGTGGTGTAATATCATGTTCATTTGTTTCATATACTGCTACACAACCATCTCTGCAATAATAATAATTAATACATATATTGAAAAAAAATTACAAAATTTTGTTACAATAATAGCCAATGTCAAGTTATATCATCTGTTTCATATAAGATAATGTTTAAAATAGTTTTTTACTAAAATTCCTGATTCACTTATAATTAAACAAAGTTCCAAATTAGGTTCTTTTTTAATTATTTAAATATATGTAAAAAATTATGACACATTTTTATTTATATTTTAATTAATCATATTTTCAGTAGAAAAAGGGAGTATTCCTTGTATTTATATTATAAGCTGATCTGAATGAAATAATAACATAATATAATATAATCATTTAGGGGCAAAAAACATAGCACACAAAATTCTTTTTGCACTTTGCTTATATATATTTTTTATCAAAATATTGTACTAACCTGTTCCCACAAACTATTTCATTATCTTTCACAACAAATCTTGAAATATCATTTGTACGTGCATCATCTCTTTTTTCCATGGGAACTTCAAAAGACCAAACTGTACCACCATATGGTATACCATTACTATTAAGTCTATAGCATTGAAGTTCTGAACCAACAGATAAATATAGTTTGTCAGAGTTACTTATATAAAGCCATGGCATATAATTTGTTCTATGTTGTATTATTACCTAAAAAATGTTCAATGATCAGCTTTTGTTTTTTAGAATGTTATTCTTATTATCATAAGAATATATTTATAAATATGTATTACCTTTGCTCTATATATGCCTTTGCACCAATTGTGAAATATTCTGCACTTGTTATACCAAGAAAATGTATTCTGGTCACTAAAATATTGAATTTTACATTGGACAAATTTAAAAAGTACACCTTAAATTGTTTATTTTTATTTATAGGTAGAAAAAATTTAATGTTTTACCTTTTATAGTTTATATGGGTAAAGTGTTGCTTAGATTTTAAACGCCACAAAGGGCTAAGACTTATTATGATAGTTTTCATTGCTTTACTTGTTAGCATTAAATTTAGAATATCAGATAAAGGCAAGTATGATAGTATGTTTATTAAAATTTCTACAGGTAACATAATTAATCTATTTTCATTCATTTTTACACCATTTTCTGTCGGTAACATATTATAGTTGGAGTGAAAGTGAAATAAGAATCTAAAATACTGATTACACAAAAATTTTTACATTCAGCTTATTATATTTTGAAGTGATGATTACTTCTGAGTTCTAAGAGATGAATCTTCTAGAAAATTATTATTTTGAGATATAACGATAAGTGTTTTCATTTTTTAACAGCACAATGTTATACACTATAATAAGGATTTAAATAACATAAATACGAAAGATTTGGTATTAAAATTTTCCCATAATAAAACAGTATTCATTGTGTAGTTTCCCATTTGATAGATAAAAACGAATACTCATGTCGAGTGACTGAGAGAATAATATTCTGAGAAGGATAATACAACCGACTACCGAGAATATTTATATTTGCAATTCTCAAGCACATTTGCAAGATTTGATCTATCAAAGAGCTTGTCAAAATTAAGTCCAATTCTCTAGTGTGAGCCTAGAGTACTAATTCAGTATATTATGAATTTATAAGTTTCCTTGAAAGAAAGCAAACTAAGGTGGCACCACAGTAGCAAATGAATATTCAAAACAGCTCACTGTTGGAATCATACTACATAAAAATGGAAAAGAATAACTTCTGCTTTATAGCTACTACGGAAATAATTCAAACTATGAATACTGAGATTTTTTCAGAGTAACTCTGAAATATATGGTCAGGAATAAAATTATTTTTATACATAAATAAAGAATAAAAACATAATAAATATTGCTTAGAGATTAATAAAAACAAAGTTTTATAATAAATATTATAACGATATAAAATTCTCATATATTAGCAACTTAGCGCAATAAAACGCTTTTATATTTCTTTCACAGTGTAATAATATGACACATAGAACTTTCAAATTATCAGCTGTCTACTGTCAAATGGTTACATTACACATTTGACATTCTTATTCAAACGTTACAAAATTAATTCGAAGTATTGTTTTGTGATTAGTGAGTCATTTACTCTGTGGTTATCGTTATTCGTAAAGGAAATTTGGATTTTGCGTAGTATTAGTATTAGTGTTCTTTGTTTTCTTATAACATGGAATTTACACAGTTACGGTACAACATGAAGAATCTAACGTTTTGAAACTGGAATGACTTGTTCTTAAACAAATTGAATTGGACTATTATTGTGACACTACGTCTGCAATTTGCCAAGCTTTTTCTTGCAATGGATTTGTTTAATAAACAGGGTATGCTTGTAGTAAATATATTACGTGTACAATTTAAAATATATGGTTTTGTTTATTTTTTTAATATAAGCTAGATTACATATCGCAGTGCGTTGTTATGACGAACTCAACCAAGGCCGTGCTCTCCCGTACCTGGCACTTACATGATACTGCGTAAAGCGAAATGCATATGAACCTCAGTGGGTGGATTTAAGTTTTATCAATTGCTTATCATGTTGAGTGATACATCCGCTATTGTGCGCTTTACATTTGCAGTTAACCGCAGTTTAGTCGCGAATTTTACTGAAAACGGTTATCGACAAAGTTACATCCAATATTTTTTATTATAAATAAAAGTTGTAAAGTTGACCTGTTGTAAAGTTGACGAAGTTGAAGATGTATTTATAAATCTTAAGTGTCTTTCATTATATATTTCCATCAGGTTTGATTACTTAATAGTCAATAACAATGCATTTGAAAATAAAATATTAATAGTATATATATACCAATAAAGTAACCATTATATATTTGAATATGATATGTCATGAGTAACTAAAAGCAACATCTTTTGTACAGGTATGAAGGGTCCCTTAAGACCTGCACCTGGTGTGCCAGGTATGGTAACTAGATACTCTCCTGTAACCAATTGGAATGATGATCCATTTGGAGCTGATGTGTTTGAACCACAAAACTATGCACAAAAGAAGAAACCACCACCAAGACCACCACCGCCAGTAATAAATAAACCATCACATTTCATACGTAAACCTACAGTCCTTTCATCTCTTTTGTCTCGAAAGAGCAAGAATACAGTGAACCAACCAAGTGCTAATATTCAACCAAATATGTTTACAAATACTCATAGTGAAGTGGACACTAATAAAATGTTTCCTAAGTGTGATAAGCTTAATATTCAAACAGGAACTCTGATAGATTTGTCTTCTCCGCCCAGTTCACCTACATTTACAACAAGATCAAGTAGTGATGGTTTAAGTGTTGATAGTTTTGGATCAGATGCTACTACATCTACCAACCATCATAATGCATTTAGTGGTGGCAATGCATCTCAAGCTGAAAGTGGATTTGAAGATGATTTTGATTTGTTCCTTAACACTCGGAAACCAATAAACAAAGAAGATACTTTAGATGACTTTTCATCTAGTGATCCATTTTCTCCGCCAATTGCAAATAAATCTACTTTTACAAGAAAACCTTTATTTAACTCAGATTCTCTTGAAACTTTAAGTAATGCAAGTAGTCAATACTCAGTACTTCCTTTAAAAGGACCAACCATAATTCGTGCCAAACCAGCAAGACCAAAACCACCAGACAATTCTTCATTATTAAAAAGCACATTTGGAAGTAATTTCCAAACATCCTCTATGACTGTCAATACTACAACACCCATTCAGAAAATTAACAGTGTCTTTATGGATAATGTGGTAAGTAATATATGTGTGTATAAACTATTTTATGATGTAACTAAGGCTATTATGCTTAAACTATATTTTAAGTGCTACATTGATATATTTTTTCATGCTATAATGTGGATGTGGAAAAGTGTGTTGCTGCCGATAATAGAGTTAACATTGCTTAAACTGCATTATGAGACGAATAAACATCAGTGTAGCTGCATCTCAACTGCATTTAATATAGTTCTTGTGCTAACACAATATGGCAGAGAAACACTGCAGAAGAAGTATGAAAAAAAGATGAATGCTGTAAAATGATGATGCGGTCTCTTAGTAGGATATGAGGAGTCAGTTTAACTGAACAAACTACTTCCGAGATAGATATAAAGGATGATAGGTACCAGCAAAGATGTCACTGTTAGAATAAAAAAGAGTGTGAAAGAAGAGCATGCTCAGGCGATTTGGGCACATTGAGAGAATGTGTGATGAAAGAATGGTAAACAGGTAAGATAAAGAGCACTCTCCAAAAGTCATATCAAAGTCATTTATTAGGAGGTTAATGACAGGGAAAGAAAGTGAAAAAGATATAAGCAGGGAACACAGCGTTTAGCGCTCCGCCACCCAGCAAAGGTTAAAGCTATGTATGTCTGTATGTTGAATTATATGCTTTTCGATGGTAATGAGATGTGATGATGTCAGACTTAATTTGAAAACGTGATTAAAGACTTTTTGAAGTTTTAAACAAGAATTAGTGCTCATCAAAATGTATGCTTTGCTTGTATTGAATAGACAAAATTTAAGTGGAACAAATAGCGGTTCATTTTTCAATATTTAGCATAATTCTGATTGCTTAAGTAGCAAGTTTTTTACTTGCTATAAAAATAATTGCATATATCATATAGAGTTAAAAATAGTTTTTGTTTATAGAGTGATTAATTATTTTTGCAATGGGGCTTTGAAACCCTAAAAGTAATTCGTAGCTGTTACATCACAATGATAAAATAGAATGTATGTCAGTCGTGGTTCGCGTAACTAATCCAATTTTCATTTCTATGGTCACAAATATAGTAAGTTTCTGAGACAAGTTATTCGTAACAATGACGTATTTAATTACAAAATATAATATTATAATATTATTCTTTAGGTAAATTAAATTTACCTATAAGAATCTTATAGATCATTTTTTTTAAATAAAAACCATAAAAATAAGTTACGCTACGCTAGAATAAGCATTATTATTTATTTTAAATTAAAGCCACTCTTATATTTCTAAAAATTTATAAGTTCATTTATATTAAGTACAATGTATATAATTTAACGTATTACTACGTGTTTATTTATTAAGTACTTGTGCCAGATATTAATAGAGTCCTGAGTTTGAAGATTTTTACCTAAAAGTATTTGAAAAATATTATGTAGTGGCATTTCTTCTGCTTCTTCTTCTTCATTTTTGACGGTCGTGGATTCGATTCCCACTCAGAAAACGAAATATATAGAAAGGAATTTTTTGATGTCAATAAAATTAGAGAGTAAGTGAGAAACTAAATGTTTTAACACTAAGATCCCCTCCTCACCTACCTTGTTGTATGCATGATACAGTGCATTGGAACAAACAAATTATAAAATAGTTTTTTAAATTAATTTATTCGTAGTTATTGTATTCATATAGTTATAATGAATAAAAAATATAAGATATTATTGTTTATGTATTAATTTTAAACCTTGCATATATGTGTAATATTTGGCACGCTACAAAATATTAGTGATCAATAGTCAGTTCTACTTAATGGTACAATAACCTGTAGCCTCAATAGACCGTTACTTTACATGCTTAAGCAAATTTTGCAAGAAATGTTTATTCACTAGAAGATTTCATTATATTCATTTTTGTTGGTTTTTGAAGTCATCGTTAAATATGGTATTTTCAAATATATGTATAGCAAATTTGAAAAATATCCACTATACTTATTTATACTATTTAGATTGTGTTCTAATTTTCGTCATGAGTAGGCTCATTATAACATTTATGATTTTTAATGTCTCTTGCCTGACGAAAGGCAATATTGATAAAGTAAATGTCGGTTGTATTGGTTGATATGATCAAAACCTATTCTATATGATAGCAGTATCATATAGAATATTATTGTACATATAATATATAATAAAGTAGTATTTAAGATATATTTAAGATATACATATGTCATTTTCACTTGAATAGTAAATAAGTAAAATGTTATTTATATGTTTATTAATAATTATTCATATAACAGGATTCTAAGCCGTTAAGTTGGGAGCGTGAAGAATCTCCTGAAAGGGAAGCGACACCGCCGATGCCAACAATCCCACCGCCGCCTCCCCCGGTCATAGAGGACGACCTCCCAGAAGTATGGCCTGATGATATACCAGATTTGGATTCATTAGATATTTCTGATGAAGAAGAGCCGTATGCAGTGGCACTGTTTGATTATTTCACGGGCCATCATGAAGATTTATGTTTCTCCGTAAGTATATTATCATGTATATAATATTTATTAATATATACATATAAAGTTTTTACTGTCAAAAAATCCGTTTTACCGGGAAAAAAATTATATTACGCTACTCTATTTACCTGTTTCTTATTTGTTTAGTTTTAACTTAACAATTAATGATAATTTTAAGTGATTCGTTTGCACTAGGAAATATATATGTTAAGAGTTTATTATCATTTATACGCCGCCACCTTGGCTTTTTATCGCTTTAGCCAATGTATTTCTTATAAGTTATAATTTGTGAGATAACATGAAACTTAATTTGAAACAATATAACGTAATAATTTTACTTATTTTTGCCATATGCCTTTGTAAAAGCCGCCGGAAAGAATTAAATTATAAATGACTCTTAAATACTTACAATAAAGATTTGACCCTTAACCCTGTGATGACGGTCGGCTTCACCTAATTACACGTCAGACAATACAAGTACATTCCTTTCATTGATAACGAGACATTTCATAAATTTTCAAGAAAATTCTCAAAGCACTTTACAGTGGATTCGCTATTTTTCAGAAGGCAATTTATAAATAGACAACGCTTACGCTGCTGTAGTATTGTTTTTGTTTTTTGTCGCGTCATTTTGTCCTTAACGACCATTATACTTGATTTAGAAAGTGGAAAATATAAATATATATTAAGTTACTTACTTAAAATCATTCACTGATGTTATTAAAATTATTACGCATACCCTGTTACCGTTATAAGCTTAAAAAGGAAGCAATCTATTTATACATTTTTCTTATAGGTTCGACATCTCATTGATTGAAGTTTGTTGACCGGTTGCAGATAAATTTTATAGCATCATTACAGCATTTTATGTCATGTCGATAATATTGTTCTTGTTACAAATTATATTTTATTGTAAATTACAAAATTATTTCTCTTTACATGGCCCAAAGCCAAGTTTTTAGATAAATTATGGTACGTTTGGTGATGTAAGTTCATGGACAATTTGCACTGTGCAAATTTATTTACAGCGCTAAAATATCGTGGTATTTTTGAACTTTGTACTAAGCGTTTTTGTATCGTAGGATTGTATATAATTATCATATTCAAAATATTATTATACAGATTAACAATTCACACAATGTCATAACGGAAATGTAAATATTTGTATCGGATATTTAGTTATATTTTGCCGAAATTTATCCAAAATGGTCAAACCCATTAAAATAATGGAACTAGAAGTTTATGATAGGTTGTCTGAAAATATGAGAAGGGCGTCTACTTTAAACATATATAAAAAGAAATGAAAGAAATTATTAATCGAAAAATCTTTCTTTATGTACAAAAAAATCTGGAAACAAATATTGTTTGACGTTGTACTTTAACAGTTTTAATTATAGCAAACAATACTATTCAATTATATTTTAAATGATTGTAATTTGATATTGCCAATAAAAATGGTTATGATTGTATTTGTATATATAACAATCTGTTGTATTGTTCATAGTTGAAATTATCAGTAATTTAAAAGCTACTATGTTATATCCGGTTCCGTATGTATAGTATTCTGTTCTGTTCAATTTTTTTCTGAGGTCTTTAGGTTAGTTTGTAGGTATATAAGCTAACCAATTACTGCAGCCATGACGCAAGTCCTCATTACAAAATATCGCCTAGTTTGCATCATAATGCGCTAAAGCTAGTGCTGTTATCTAAATTTATCTCAGTTTTCATGGACATAGTAGTTAGCACTTGTTCAGCAATTATCATTTTGACATTGTTGAATGTTGATTTGTTCCTCTTACGTGTGGCTAATATTAGGTTTG
Organism: Dione vanillae; assembly: GCA_037178615.1. Taxonomy (NCBI): domain Eukaryota; kingdom Metazoa; phylum Arthropoda; class Insecta; order Lepidoptera; family Nymphalidae; genus Dione; species Dione vanillae. The sequence goes on along the minus strand of JAZFAU010000224.1, from coordinate 2,507,044 downwards.
TATTTTATTAGTTATCATCGGGGAACAACTGTAGGCAATCGCATTCGGGCGAAAAATGAAGGATGGAGTGTCTTGAGCTACTACTCATTCACTACTAACCGTTAACCGCTTACTTGTGCATTTGTATATAGCAATACAAGTCAACCTTCTGTATTCTTAAATAAAAACTAAATATTAGACAATTGCTTAGCTTAAGATTATTTAAATATTGCCTAATTAACGTATATATGTATAATTCATATTTGTTTTTCTACCATAATGTAAGCTTTAAACAATTTTTGGTATATAGCATGTAACATTTTTTCATACACTTCTGTGTGCACATGAGTGTATTCATGTTACAAATTTATGAAAATTATATTGTTTAAAAATAAATGAGGTAAATTCATGTTATTGACTTTGCACAAGGTGCTTGCGTCAGGAAATCGTATAGCGCGGACAGTTGTATGACGTAGTTACACGTTCCATTTCTGTCCATGTTTATTTTGCCATTTTATCACAGCTAATGTGAATGTTATAGACGTAGGCGATTTGCAGTATTTTGTTTCACGCCTGATAAAAATTCCATTGCGCGTATCGTTGTCACACAGGAACTCGATATCACGACTTCCACTCATTTGTTATTAATTGTTATTATTTTATAAATTTCTGTAATAGCTTACTCGCGTTAGTTATACAAATATTAATCAAACTTTGAGGTCCACAGTCCACGAGGACTTTTCTTATTTTATCTGTAATTTAGTATGTATTATTTATTAATCATTTTAGTTTTTTTTTTATTTTTTTATATTATTACGTTTGCTGAAATCTGTGTACAATTATTTATGTTCAGTTTTAAAATAAACAAAAGATATAGGCTTTGTTTATTCGGCAAATAACAATATTTATACTGATAACATTATTAATAAACCTACATCTTGTAATTATAAAGTGAATCATATCTTTATCACAACAATAAACTTCAAACGGATATTTTAAGTTTGATAAGATAAATATCTTATCATAAGAAGTTTATAAAGCAATTTAAAGTTCGTTTTACTAAACAAATTTAGCTACGTCGCAAAAAAATGTTTTGTAAGCGAGTTGTTCCATTTACCAGTTTACTTAATAAATATTTACTTAATAAATAGAGATTTCATATGATTAATTATACTACGACATACAGCTATATTATTTCAGTTTATTTCCACTAGTAAATTTGAATCTTCAACAATAACGTGCGGCCAGTTGTTTGCGTTGCACCATGTCGAGTACAGTAAATAAAATATAAGTACAAAATTTTTAGTTTATTGCAATTGATATTGCCTTTTATAATGGTGAATGTCATCTAAAAATTTCTGTAAGCCAGTTTCTCTTCATCTTCAAGCGTCGTATTTAATATCTCACATTTGTTAAAATATGTTAAACGTTAATATCCTTCATGTACCTTGTTGTATATCAATAACATATGAATGAGTTAACTTTAACTATGTTGCAACTATTATTTTAATATAGTTAAGCATGTATCAGTTTTCCAATTATTTCGTATGAGATTTTCTCAAGACAAAGCACGTATGTCTAATTCATTAAGGCGATAGAATACTAGTGACTTAAAACGTGTTGTACTAACAACTGTATCAAGCCAGTCTACGACGTAAACTATGTACATTTTGATTTTATTAACTTCTGTTAGTATTTTAAATATATTGGAGGTTAAATCGTGATAAATCTCTTTATTTCTGTTAGAGTCAGGGTATATTTTGGATTACTAATACATAAGTAAACCTTTTGCATTATTATGGGCTACTCGCCCGTTTTCACATTCTGCCCAAACAATAAGGTTGAACGATTTATACTTAAATATTATTGTAGAGTATTGTACAAAATAATTATAATAAATATCTTTTTTTATTTCACAAAATATGTCAACCAATGGCAAAAACATTAAAACTATTTTAAGAAACTAGTGTCTGTACTTCCTGTTTTGCAGATCACCAGTAAAATGATAATTACCGTTAGTTACATTACTATTTTCTAAGTAAATATTTTGTCACGTATAATACCTTGAGCACCGTGCTATATCTTATTTATGTACAATGTATTACAACAAGTAATAAATTTCAAATATATTAATTGCAGGCAAACTCGAGAATCACGCTGGTGAGACGAGTGAACGATGAATGGTTGTACGGAAGGTTGAGAAACGGTGCAGAAGGCCTCTTCCCGTCCAATTACGTAGAGGTCAAAGTTCCGTTACCTAACGAGAGGCCAGATGTGATTGGTCAAGCGATAGCATTATACGACTTCGATCCAGTACAAACGGGAGACCTAATGTTTAGAATAGGCGACAAAATCTCAGTACTCTCGAAGATTAGCGAAGAATGGTACTTTGGTGAGTGTAACGGCCTCAAAGGGCAGTTTCCCGCGAATTATATACAAATGAGTTAGTCCTGTATTATGTAATCGTGTAGATAGATATAGATACGTTATATTATGTACGTACGTAGCAGTGTAACAAATATTGCAATAATACCAGTAAATAGAAACAACTGAAGTTTTTATTTTATAAATAATAAAGTAAATGAAGTTTTTAATCCAATAAAAAATATTGCGTTTTTGCTGTTACGTTATTTAATATTAAATAGAATAAATTACTTTGTTGTGTTATCATAAAATTAACCGCTAATACCTACAACGATTTTCATGTGTTAGTAATGAAATTAATAAGAATTACAATAAATATTTTAATTAATCGGTTAATTCTGAAAATTTACAATGAAGTCAAATTTTAAATATTAACGAATGTGATATAAAATGTGGATTCCAATAAGACTGATGGGTTTTGTTATTAGTATTAAAAGCCTAAATGTCGAAATTAATATGACCTAGCAAACAACAAGTCGTTAAAGGCATATCATTGACAACTAAAAATAACAGCTTTAATCAATAGAGCTGTTTATAATAAATTGTCTTTGTACGCGTGCTTCAGTATAAAAATAAAGAAATAGGTATTACGTAGGTCACTGCAAAACGTCTATTGTCATTGCAAAAGATGCGAAGGAGTATGCCATTTATTTGTCTTTTATGGAATGGAATCATATTACATCCATATAACAAGAGATCTATATAGTGTCTTACTTTACGAATACACAACTACCTTTTAAGTAGCTCTGCTTTATTTCGCCCAAAAGAACATCTATTATTCTAACATAAACTTCAAAAAGGGATTTTATGGATTCTTAAATTCTATGCAATTAATGGTCGGTCATTCATATAAATAATTAAATCATTGTGTAATTACTTTGCGGTTCCACATTTTTTGCCATATTAAAATAAATTAGCTCTAACTAGATGTATGTATAAATTGACCTTAGTTACAAACGGCATTCGCGAAATTTAAAATAACTTTTGTTACGACTAATAATGTAAATACTTTGGTTCCATTTTTCTTTTATTATTTGTTATGGTTGTGTTATCAAAGATCTGATTAAATAATAATGGCGTTTGTTACTGTTTTTTTTTAATGTATATTAAAATTAGTCAGTCAGTCTAAAATTTTTGCTAATTGTGAGATATGGCATATTTTAAATTTTTGACTTACTTAATTCTTTATTTGATATAATAAAGAATTTTAAGTTAAAATAAAAGACAAAGAAACATTCTAATTTTCAAATCATAATTAAAGTTACCAACGTTAATACATATAAAACAGTATACCTCATTGCCAAGATCTTTTTGTATCCACCCTTTGACTAGCAAAGTGTGGCTTACTCTCAATGAAATCATTTATATATTTTCTTTTTGTATATTAATTCGGTAATTGATAATAAATTGTCAATAATTGTCAAAATTTCACATTATAACAATGTGCTAGAGTTTGTGATGTCAACTTTGTTAGAAATGCACTTTAATGGAACAGATTTTATTTCTTGATCATAAGTTGTAATTATTTAATTTTAGTATTTGTAAATTTTTTACTTTTTGAATCTAAAAAATAAAACAATGTTGCCAAAGGCACGTTATTTCTAAGTTTGTACGACATTATTAGCTGCGTTCTATATAATGTATATGTATTTTTGTAAGACTATTTCATGTGTCATTTATTTCTAAGTAGAGTTTATTTTGGTGGGACCATAGCATTAAGTGCCTTATGTATTTGTGGATTAAATTAATGTATATAACATTTACTTATTTATAATAAAAGATATTAAATAATATTACTTTTTTATTTTGAAAGACAGAAATTGTATTGAAGTGTGTTAATTACGACCTCGGCTTCGGTGGTGGTCGGTTCGGTGGGACTTCTCAACATAAACCGAATGATGATTCATTGATTGATGGATATGATTGATAAAATATGTTTAACCTTAACGAAATAGATTAGAAATATTTTATTATATAGTAATCATAAAAACGCTGGCTGCATTACTTATGAAAATATAAGAATGCATGCAATAAAACACTTGTATCATCACATAGTGAGATTTATTATTTGAACAAAAATATTCTATGTATAGGTACTTCAAAATATTTACATTCCGCTTAAATTACAACTTAATGTCAACAAACCCTGTTCGCTTTTCAACCGTTGTTAAAAATTGCGGTGGCAAGAAAATGTTTCAGATGAACTATGGCTTCATAATATTCCATTTGAGATGTTGACGTAAATCAGATCTTAATAATTTGTTATTACAATACATTTCATTTGTCAATTTGAAGACAAATTAACCTTTTTGAATTACACAATAAAATTGTAATTTATTTTTATGTGCTAACATTTAAAAAAAATCTTAAAATTATTTTTTTAATGAGTTTTTTTTTTAATTTTACATGTTCCAATATCTCAACATTAATCAATCTAGATCTCCTTTACAACTTGTTGAAAAGGGAAAAAGGGCATTTACAACTAACAAATTATATAATATATATAGATACTACTATAAACAATTACTTGCCTAATAACACAGTCCCGAAGTATTTCCTAACAATTTTACTCATCCTTCATGTTTTTACAGACCCTGGAGTCAAAATGCCAAAATTACATTATAAAACTAGACTAGCAATAGTTTTGTGACATTAGTTTACACTAATAGTTTCAAATTAAACCCATTTTTAAGATGATGATCATTTTTATTTGCTTGATATTTTTATTTAAAATGATTAGTAAATTTAATATAGTTATAACTTTTTTTTTACTCAGGAGCAAAGCATACATATGTAAGTACGTTTATAACATAGCATCTAATAATAGATAATGAATATTAAATAGTATATTTAAATGTTTTTTTTTATTATAAATATTTTGAACTTTTTATAAGCCTGTGACTTAATTACTATAGACTAGACTGAAAGCAAATTGCAGTTAATTATTAGTGGAACTAATATCATAAACCAAATTTTCATAGTTTTGCAATGTATTGGCTTTACAGATGACTACTTTAACTTATACTGACATACAGGTACATAAAATATAATATTTGTGTTCATTGACAAAGAATTGTTCATAAAAATTCGGATTTCGACACATTAACTAATATGTAACTAATTAATTCATATTTTAATACGTGTCTTCGTAAATTCATATTATGTGTTGACAACATTTTTGAAATTAAGTAAACATTTAAATTCGTAGTTTATAATGGGCAGTAACATAAACTATCAGATATTTACTATCTGAAGCAATGTTTGTGTGTGAGATGATTGTGCGAAGGATAGTTTTAATTGTAAAATTAAAAGTACATTCATTAAATTAATTATTACATAATTTTCTAGCCTCATCTCAGATTTTCCAATATATAAACTATATTACACATTAAGATAACATCCGCTTTAAAAGCAACACAAGCTTGTAATTTAATGTGATATCTATATTAAAGGTGAGCGATTATATAAAATAATCGATTTGGAAACCAGACAAATTGGCTATTGAATAACTTGACAGTTAATAGTTTTTAATCTATTTAAGTGCAACAATAGCAAGTAGATTTTATAGCAATTCTGTGGTTCTTTGCCAGTATTATGCTTTAAAAGTTCATAATAGCTTAAAACAGCTTTTAGTGAAATTAAATTAACACCAAACAGTGCTTCGCTCACCTCTAAAAGTACACAAAAAGCGTATAACCACTTATCCGATATTTACAAAATGTTTTGAATCGATTTTTTTGGGTACACAACCGAGTTGTGTAACTTGCCTATACGTTTATTTATCTATGTTTAATCTGGCCTGTATATTGGTATTTTGGGTATGAATTCTATGAGAAGAACGTATTCCATCATGGAGGATGAGTCGCAATGTTGTTTAGTGAGACGCCAACGTAAGCCTAATTTATTGTAGAGTCGACTATTCTCCCACTCTAAAAGTTTGTTTAGCGAGTGCTGAGTCTGAAATTCAAAATATATACATATTAAATGGTGTTTTTGTTGTTCAAAAACATTCTAAAATAAGTAATTTTTGAACATATTGCATAAAGATGAAAGATTAATCCAGAATGTTAGTATAGACATAACTAAACTTTAAACATGTTTTCACGATAAATTTTAGTGATCAGTGTAACTTAGTAATAAGAAAAGTACGTTGTTAGTAACAAATGCATTTGTTACTAACAAGGTACTTTTCATATTAGTTATATTTATCATTTCATCTGTTTTCAAAATTCACTGTTCAAAAACAAATTGCTAGCAAAATTTTTTTTTCAATTTCTTTAAATATTATTATACAGTATTTATATATTTATACTAAATACTCACCCGTTTACTAAGACAAATGACAGGCCACAGAGAGCATCCGAGTGTACAGCAACAACAGACACATCCACAAAACAGCCATTTAACATTGACTGGCAACGTTTTCTTCAAAACACTGTTGATTCTCGCTACCGTCGCTTGGTACTCTTCGGGTGCCACACGAGATTGTAGCCCAGAGGGAAATTCTCCATTAAAACGGTTGCTCAAACCAAATCTGGAATTAGGATAAATATAATATTATTAAATGAAATCTTGCGTCATTTGTCAAGCAGTAGAGAATCACGTATTACTACGTAAGTCTCTGCTGTAAGTCAGTGAATAATTATTCTGGAACCCTGAGATTCCCCAATCGGATTCCCCAAAGTTATGTTTTAATAACTTTATTCTTTAACACGCATACAGAGAGAATCTAGTGTAGTGTATTTATATTTGGTAATTTTGCCAAAAGTCTGTAATATTTATCGATGGAGGTAAGTACGTTAAGACCGTTTAAGCTTCTATTGCTCTTTAAATCACACGTGGGATTTTTAAATTATTTTAATATTAATGAAGACAAGGTGACGGGATGCTACTAATATTTTATTATACTACTATTTCAAAAATATTGGGTGTATCGTAGTTAAAGGAAAGCCTTGTTACGTTTAGAGATGAATTAACAGTTCAAATATTTTTCGCAATGCATCTTTTATTTAATATATGGTTATCAGTTGACGTGAAATTTCGAATATTTAAAGAGCTTGGCACCATACACGCGAAAGCTAGATGAAAAATTTTTTGCTACCCAGTTGGTCACATAACGTTTTTTATCTCACTATAGCAATATTGATCTAGACTATCGAACAATAGCAATTTTGATGTCTCTTGGTCTTATATCCCTAACTTTATCATTGTATATAAACCTTGAACACTATTTTCCATGAGCTTACAAATAATCAACATTGGCTAGTCGGCTAGTTAGCCAAAGTTATAATCGGCATATCTCAAATGAATACACATATCACTAACATCATTATTATATAAATAGCACGGTACACTTTTGAGGTACTGAAGGAATGTTTCTGACTGTACCTACTATACGTAGAATAATTATCTGGAGTCAATAAAATTGTTGGTACATGTACAGGAAAACTTGTGTTATATGACGAAGGATACAATGGATACAATGGATGGTGTCTTACAATAATTCAACTAAGCTTTGTCTGGATTCAGCTTACGTGTTTTAAAAATGGTCTTTAGATTATCATGAAAAATAATATTACAAGTAATGACTTCTCAGTAGTTTCAGGCTAAATGTAGCCTCTAACGGACCACATTAAATTTACCAGTAGGTGTGAAATTTATATTTCTATATAGGTTTTTTTTTATTTATTTTTCATACATAGTGGGTTTAACAAAACGGGCGTTTGCAAACGATTGCGGCCGCGGGGTGTGTAAGTAGCCTTTGTGCATGTAGCCTTTACCAGTGTAACCCAACTTAAAATTTTAAGCCTAAAATCTAATCAACAATATAAGTTTTTTTTTTCTATTCTGAAATCTGCAATCAGTCCGCAAACTATGAGCGGTTATTGGAGTTAGAGCTGGTGGTCCATTGACAACCCCTGTCAACAATACAGTTCAAGTTCAGTGTCTACAATACAGTTGTAACAGATAACGTTATTATTTAGCTAGCTAGCCCCATTACTACAAGTCTTTTGAGGCGTCTATTAAAATAAGGCTCTAAACCTCCGAACCATGGAGAGTTTAAGAGTTTTTTAAGTATGGCATTTTGAAGCCTCTGGATGATGCTTGTGTTGGAGTTACTTGCTGTCCCCCAGAGTTGGATGCCGTAGCACCATATTGGCTTGAGAATATTATTGGAAATAAGCAATTTATTGTCGATCGAAAGCTTGGAGTTTCTTTCTAGTAGCCAATACAAGTTTCTGAATTTCGTGTTCACTTGGTCTCTCTATGCTTGTAGGTAATTTCTCCAAGTAAGCCTTCTGTCAAGGTGGATTCCTAGGTACTTAACACAGTCACGTGACAAAGGAGCTCCTTCTCTCCTTTTTTTAGTTTTTTACCGGAGGACAGGTCGAAGTGTAAAGTTCACTTGACCGGATTTAGTGGTACTTGCTCTTAATTTCCATTGTTCTAACCATCTGTTAACGTCATCCAGACCCTTCTGCAAGACTTCAGAGGCGGCATTGGGACTTTTGTTTATTTGCTAAAATTGCTATATCGTCGGCATAAGTTGCAATTGTCGTGACAATATGTGGTAGGTCAGAAGTGAAGATTGTGTACAGTATCGGGCCAAGAACCGATCCCTGCGGCACCCCAGCCTCAATATCATAGATTTTTGAAAGTGAGCCTCCTTCCCTAACTTGGAAAATTCTTCCATCTAGATATTAGTTGAGGATTTCATAAAATGAGAGTGGGAGGAACTTCTTTAATTTGATCTTCATACACTTGTGCCACACACGATCGAACGCCTGTTGAATGTCTAAAAAGGCTGCATAGTATTTCATCTCTTCAAGGACCTGTCTTATTGTATTTACGACCCTGTGTACTTGTTCGATTGTAGCATGCTTTTGCCGGAAGCCAAATTGGTGGTCAGGAATAACAGATTTGTCGGTCAAAATTGGCAACACACATTAAACAGAATTGTTTAATAATATTTTATCAAATAATTTTGAAATGATAGGCAGCAAGGCAATTGGTCTATAGGATGAAACTTTGTTGGCAGCTTTCCCTTCTTTATAAATCATAATGATTTGGGACACTTTTCATAGCTACGGGTAGTGTTAAACTCGATATATTGCATTAAACATGGCACATAGAAAAATTACTGCTTTCTTTGGTAGTTCAGATAATACTTTTTTATCTATGAAATCAAAGGCAGGAGCTGATCTGATAATCTCGTTGGGGCTTGCAGGTTTTATAGGCAATTCTGGTTGGAGGTCCTGCTGTGTAACAGTATCCAAGTCTTCATCTGTCTCATTCGATGTTCCAGCAAACGGTTTGAATACTTCGACCAAATGTTTAGCAAAAATCTCTGCCTTTTCTTTGTTGCTCCTATCCCAGCCGTTCTCAATTTTGAGAGAAGGTTTTGAGTTTTGTGGTCTATTGTAAAATTTTTACATTTTCCACAGAGAATAATTTGTTGCTTTTGTGGCAGTCAGTTTGTAGTTCAGCTTGCAAGGTTTCATCGCTAGAACTCTGTATATGTTCTCTTAGTTCCACAATTGCCTTATTCAATGCGGTTTTGTCAGCTGGTATGCGACTGGTTTGCCATACTCGGCGGAGTCTGCGTTGTTCAATAATTTTACGTTTTATTTCTAGAGGAACAGGTTCACATTTTTGAGTGATAATTTTCTCCTGTGGTGTAGTTCGCCAGCAGGCTTCCTGGATCACATTCACTAGTTTTTTAGTAACATGTTCTACCCTATCTGCTGTTTTAAGTGGTACATTTGTGTTAAGTTTTTGGTTGATTATATCACGAAATGAGTCCCAATCGGTATGCTTGTTGTAGAGCGAATCTGGTTTATCACAGTAAAGAATGCAGGAGTCAGCTCCTCTGACCGCCGACCTCTACCGTCAGCAGCACTGGTACATGGTAGGAAGAACTATCCAAACATGATTAAACAAAAGAGTTCATTTTAGAGAGGCCATGAGGACAATATAAGTGAAAGACAAGATTTAAGCCAATTACATGCTTAGCTGTATATAAGAAAATATTTATTTTGTTGAGGTTGAGTAACCTATAAAAGGGTCTCTTAAAGAGTGAAAAGCTGCAGTAAAATTGAATGACATTAATATTAGGTCTTATAAAAATATGTATGAGTTATCTTTAATGACAAGAATAAATATATAAGGTTAATGTTGTGCTGTGAGACTGGCACTGATAGTAAGTGTTGTGTTTAAAAAAATTCAATTCATATTTCTGATAGGGTAAAAGAGTTGTTTAAGAAAATTTCTATTTTTTCATTTTGATTTTTAACATCCTTATGTATAAGGCCAATTTAGTATTATATAAGAAAAATTTCGTAAATATAAGTTTTTTAAATAGTAATAAGTTGATTCAACTTGAGATTTTTAACTTACATTTGCAGTATAATCTTATAAAGATTGTACTGCAAATGTAAGTTAAAAAATACATATATTTTAAACACACATTTTACAGAGAAATAATGAAAGATACTGTTTTGTAGAAAGAAATGCTTTTATCTAAATATAGGCTGTAGATCATATGAGGTGTCTCATGGTGGTGGTCAGGTGGTCTTTCACCTTGCCAAACAGAGGCAAGAACTTTTCTAGGTATTGTTCATAAACAAATATTTTTTTTTGGTCTGTGCTCAAGGGATGCATATTGCATACACAGAATTATTTTTATCTTTATGAATGTTTTATTTTTCATTTTTTAAAGGTAAAAGTTAATAAGGATTAAATTTTTTACATTATTAGTAATTGACATAAACATTTTGTATATTCTGGGTAATACATAAATTGTTTGTCAAGTTCCAGTTTGATAACAGTTATGTAAATTTATTAAATATGTTTGTATTATATACTGTATTTATGTAACCCGGTTGTTAATGTTTTAATAATTATAGCCTTTATAGCTATGAAATAACAAAATAAGACAAAAAGGAAGATATACCATTCATTACATTTTTAATGTAATTGTTTCAACCTAATTAAGGAAGGTTTAATAGAGATTACATATTGATTATATATAATTTGTAAAACAATTTTAATTACATATAGCGAAACTGGTTTTCTTTATAGATGCCTTTAAAGTGCATTTTACATTTAGAACACAAGTTAATGAGGGATATTGATTAAAATATAAAATTTGAAATACCACATAATATGTTATAATGCATAACACTAACTTTATTTATCAATAACCTTTATTAAAATAAATGGGTGATATTTCACCAATGTGAAATAAAAACTAATTAGAAATTGAAGTCATTAAGAAGGCTGAATATATTCATTAACCTACAAAAGGTCTATTTACAAGCAACTCAATTTAAAATAATATCAAATACAAGCTTAAATTATGTCCATAAAGAAAACCAGTTTCGCTATATGTAATTTAAATTGTAACCACAATGTACATACATTATTTTTTTATTTTTTTGTACACATTATGTACAATTTATACAAAATGGTACTAAAATATTATGTATAAAATATATGTTTTCTTTTCATATTACATGTTTCAAACAATATACTACTAAAGTATATGAAATTGTTGATACAATAAAATATATATAAAACTTTCACTATATATTAATCAATGGAGTGAAAATAATATAGCAATAAGGTCAAAATTGAAATAGTTACACTAATTTTATTTAACTAAAATCAAGGTCTCATTACTTAAATACATTTCACTTTACTTTTACTATTTTTCTCTAATAATAAACCATATTTTTGTTGTATTAATGTTTAAATGATTTAAATAAATAGTGGAAAGGCAATATGACAAATGACTACATTTGCACTTATATATACTGTTTTATATTTTTTTTATAATTCATCTTTTACTAGATGTCATTTAAGCAAAAAGAAATGTTATTTATTAGAGTGTTCAAAATAGGTTATAAAATGATTACTTTGTCTTCAATGGAAGTAATAGGTAACAATTTTGGCATTTGGTCAATATTTTCAAGAAAATGTTCAATGACATAAACTAATAACAAAGAACCAAAAATAACTTTGCGCTTTGTCGATTTATAAGTATTTACGGAATTGGTAAGAGTAAAAGAAATGGTAAATGCATTATTTATAAAATTACAGATAAACAGCTGATAAAAAAGAAACATACACTGTCATATTACCAGCTCCTCGGACGACAATAGGGTCAGGCACTAATGTCACATGCGTCTCTTCTATATTCTCCTCAGGTTCAGTCTCCTCTGGGTATATAGCATCAAAATCCGCCATTTTTAAATAACCCTAGCTTAACAACTTCTAAATCTCTTATGTTTATCACACATAACAAAGCACAGTGTTTGCTGTTTGTTAAATTTTCACATTCATTACAAAAAAGTAGTAAGTGACGTTTTCATAAATACAAAATACAAGTGTTGCTAGATTCGTGATCGCAAAATAACAATATTTAAATGTAATAAAAATAAAATAAAATATATTGACGTTTGCCGAATATAATATATTGCAAGAGCTCGAACATATAGATAACTATAGAAAAGCCATTTACCATTATATATATATCTTATGTCATTTATAATATTTACGCATATTTTATGTCAAAAATATTCACTAGGTGGAGCTACATAAAAAACTAAAATTCAACATGACATTGGCGAAGTGACTTGTGCTCAACTAATATAATATATGTATTTTTAAATTTTATGACAGGTACGGTCGTAACACCATAAATAAAGAAAAGAAGAAAAACTAATAAGGATATAGTTTAAAATAAGAAACTTAAAAACTCTGAATAGTAACATAAGCATGCTTTTTATATTTTAACTATACATATATATCTTCTATTCTATTCTTAATTTTCCATTTCCTCATGTATGTATAAGTAAAAATTTAGTTTTAATAGTTAAACAAATATTTGTTTTGATGGTTAGTATTACAAGCACAAGAAATGTAATTTAATAAATGATGTATTACTTATTTATAACAAATTTGAATATCTAGTACAAACTATTTTGAATGATCTCAAAATTAATACAAAACGTTATTAGTTATGCAGACTTTATAAGGGCAAGGCATTATGAATTATCTCGTATGTGACGTGTCTTGACACACGCACATGATAACATGCAGCTGTGACCCAAAAAGTTAGTTGTTTTAAAGACTATTGCTTAATTATGCTTATTATAAGCTCAGATAGCAAAATGACGTTTTAAGTTAGTCTGTATGACCTCAGATTTATGATTTGAACTTCAGATCCTACGTCTGAATTACTTTTTTAAGACCTCAAGAAGCTGAATGCGCAACTTAAAGTAGACTTTCAGATCTTATCGAAGAGAGCTCTCAGAGAGCTTGGAAATTGCAAAAATTAACACATAATTAACACTTTTAATTGAGTTAAATCAAAAAAAAAATTCGTTTTGATATCAAAAATTGATTTCCCATTAATGAGTTCATTGGGATCTCTGAATTCTAAGTTCATGAACCATTTAATAAGTCGTTGTTATAAATTCCTGTGAATACTTCTGTTTCTAGATAAACCTATTTTTAACTTAAATATTTTTGTGATACTTAAATTGGTAATCCACACAGAGGATAGATAAAAATACTTAAATAAAACGTTTAAGCTTGGACGATTCGCAAGAGGGCGCGGGTTTGTGTAAATCCCGCTGCGTTCAAGTTTTTATGTTTTCTTTAAGTATCTTTTTTAGGGTTCCGTACAAAAATAAAAGACGGAATCCTCATAGAATCACTCGTGTTCCTGTCCGTCCGTCTGTCACAGCCAATTTTCTCTGAATCTACTAGACCGAATCAGGTGAAATTTGGCAAGATGGTATAATGCCATGACCCGAACACAGATGTGTAACGTAAAAAATATTTTTTTGAAATAAGGGTAATTTTCAAGCGATAAATTAGGTAATTAAAAAAATAAATTTGCGAACCTTACTGAGTCATGTATCAAATGAAAGGGCTTGTTATCAGGATCTCGAATATATATTTTTTTAATTTTTTAAAATAAATAGTTTTGATAATATTCATGAAAAAGCCGAAAATTGATCATTCCCCCCCCCCCCAATCTCGGAAACAACTGGGCCGAAAAATTTGAAAAAATTACTGAATATAGTTTATGGCTTGTAGATTACAGGAAAACCTATAAGGATTTCATAAATTGAAAATAAAATGGTAAATTCGAAAAAATAAAAAATAATTTTAGGGAAAAAATGTTTTCAGGGGAAATATTTCACTATATTGTGTACGGAACCCTTTCCACGCGAGTTCAACTCGCACTTGACCGATTTTTTTCTTACTATCAAAAAATTGTCTACTTCATATACCTATATTATGACATCCTTAAGGTATTTTTAGATCTTAATATGAAAATTCGAGGCACACAGGGTGGTGACACATCGAGGTCTTGCTTAGTTATATCGAAAGCAAAAGTGGAAAAATAAACAAAATGAAAGGATAGGAAACGATATAAAAAGAATAAGATAAAATGATGGTGATCGAAATTACATCCTTTACGACGTAAAAACTAAGTTTACGTTATACGAGGGCCAAACTGAAAGTTTTTAGAACTGGCAACTTAAAAGCATTATATTAAAAAAATAAGTTTAAATTTTGAAAATAGAACTCTTTACCAATAATATTGAGTATACATTTCATTCATTTGTCATTTGTTTTACGATTTGGCGGCAAATTGAAAATTGTCTGTGCACGTCAGAATGAATTTAACCGAGAAAATTTTCGTGCAATGATTTTTTATGACTTTCGATGTCATATAAGTCAACAAGAAAGTTATGATAGACTTCGATTGGCTTTTCACGATGAAGCCCCATCTCGTGCCACAGTTTACAACTGGTTTAATGAATTCAAACGTGGTCGAACTAATCTCGCCGATGATTTGCGTGAGGGACGGCCTTCTACAGCGACGACTGAAGATAATATCAGTGTTGTGCGGCGTATGATAGAGACTGACAAAAGAGTGACCTATCAGCAGATTCGGACAAGTCTAGGCATAGGTATAAGTCAAGTGCATACAATCCTCCATGAACATTTAGCGGTCAGGAAGCTTCGTGCCCGCTGGATACCGCATAATTTGACTGTGGCTCAAAAACTTCGCCATGTTGATTGGTGCCGAGAAATGATCCAAAAATTTAACGGAGGTGACTCAAATGCTGTGTTCGACATAGTAACGGGTGACGAAAGCTGGATTTACTGTTATGATCCAGAAACCAAAAGACAGTCTGCTCAGTGGGTGTTTCCTTCCGAAGAGTTGCCAACTAAAGTGAAGAGAAGTCGAAGTGTTGGAAAAAAGATGGTGGCCTCGTTCTTCGGAAAGACAGGTCACTACGCGACAGTTGTCTTAGAGGATCAGAAAACGGTTAATGCAGAGTGGTACACTAACAACATAACATTATTCCCGAAAATAAAAGAAAAACTTCGAGGAAAACATTTTATGGACGCCGAAGAAGCAGTGGCTGCGTTTCAAAACGCCGTTGAAGAGACCCCTAAGGCCGAGTGGGCAAAGTGCTTTTCTCAATGGTTCCATCGAATGCAGCGATGTATTGATGTAAATGGACGCTATTTTGAAAAGTTATAATAAAACTAATAACTTGCTAGAATGCTTAGTTTTTGATTTTCTAAGAACTTTCAGTTTAACCCTCGTACGCTGGTCTAGTGCGCCACAACACCTGTATATATTTTTATAGCTTTACGCCTTATCCCGCACACGGCACGGAAGACAGAGGGAACTGCAGGAACCATAGGAACCTAGTGTTTACTCCATTGCTTAGTCCCTGCTTTCCGCATTCTTCAGGGCAATGCCTGATGAGTGAAACGGAACTCAACGCCGCGCTATGTCTTGTTTCCAGAGCGAAGAAAATAGAAATAGAAAAATTTATCTTACCCGAGTGGGAATGAAATCCATAAAACGTAACTCTATTGCTGACTAAGGAATTTTTTACGGTATTATTACTTAGAAATGGTAGTGGCGTGTAAAAGAAAAATTGCAGATATAGGTATTATTTTTTAAATCAAATTATATTTTTTGCAACCTTAAATAGACAGATAGATTTTTTTATTTACAAAATAATTAACAAAAAAAGTAAGTTATGTCATTGTTATAATTAAAAAAACCGGTCAAGTGCGAGTTGAACTCGCGTGGAAAGGGTTCCGTACACAATATAGTGAAGTATTTCCCCTGAAAACGTTTTTTTCCCTAAAAATATTTTTTATCGAATTTACCATTTTATTTTCAATTTATGAAATCCTTATAGGTTTTCCTGTAATCTACAAGCCATAAACTATATTCAGTAATTTTTTCAAATTTTTCGGCCCAGTAGTTTCAGGAGATTATTAGGGGGAATGGTCAATTTTCGGCTTTTTCCGTGAATATCATCGAAACTATTTATTTTAAAAAAATAAAAAAAAATATATTCGAGATAACCTGATAACAAGCCCTTTCATTTGATATATGACTCGCAGTAAGGTTCGCAAAATTTTTTTTTTAATTACCTAATTTATCCCTCGAAAATTATGCTTATTTTAAAAAAATATTTTTTACGTTACACATCTGTTTTCGGGTCAGGGCATTACACCATCCTGCCAAATTTTACCTGATTCGGTCTAGTAGATTCAGAGAAAATTGGCTGTGACAGACGGCGGACAGGAAAACGAGTGATTCTATAAGGGTTCCGTTTTTTATTTTTGTACGAAACCCTAATAATGATAAGTAATTTATGTGTAATATTAACTATTATATACATAGTAGATTATAAAATACATACTCTTCCATATTTTAAAAATATAGCTTATAAGGCTACAATTACATAATTGATTAGATTCGTAATATAAATCATATTACAAAAAAAAATTGTTAATGCGATTTAAATCTTTTGCTCTAAATTAATAGTAGGCGTTAAAAATTATAGGTATCTAAATGAACAATTAAGTATACTAAAACACTGAATTACTATACATATAATAATTAAAAATTAAATATTATAGGAAAAGTGTATGAGCTAAAATAACCTGAGCTTCATTGAGCAATATACTTAGTGAATGTACTCTAGAAAAATTGGCTGATGTAATATTAAGTTTTACTTGCCACAGCTTACAGATTGTTCTCGTAAATGGTTATACATATATAGTCAACATCCAAATCTCAATTTATTTTTTTTTAATATTTTTATAATAAGTATTGTTAGTATTTTTTGGTAATTAATCAAATATTAGATTATATTCTAATGCTTGTCATAAATGCAAGTAGACATCGATTTGCGTAGTACAATACAACAGTACGAGTATAAGTCTTTATCTTGTAATATCAATGAATATTATAGAAAAAAACAATTGCTAACTTAAACCCTGTTATGTATTTACATATTCTATTTGTTTGCAATTAAGTCGTACGTGTAAGTCCTATTCGCCACTTGCATGTGACCTAGATATTCTAATTTCAGAGTCGTTATACTAAATTTGAAGCTTAATACATTATTGGATAAGTATATTAATAATTCAAGCGATAAAGGGCCCTTGTGGGTTCATTATTAGACCTTTTTCTTTGTCGGATTACGATACAGAGCAAGTATATAAACAGTTGAAGTAACCCTCCACAATCATAGGCTCTTGATTCGTCTAAGCGTCAACTTCACATCAAAAATGAAGGTAGATATTTTATAGCATATAGCCTAAATTATTGATACTCAATTTTAACATAAATTTATTGCTTAAAATTCGAATGATATTTGTACATAACATTTTTAAACTGATTACTTTTTACAAAATTATTCAGGGTGGGTGTAGGTTGGGTTCAGATTCCATTAAATATTTTTATTATTATATTGGGTTATGTGCAGCTAGATATTGCGTCGGGATATTAAGAAATTGTTACAGTATATTTATACCTAAATAAATATTAGTATAAATTTTTTTTCAGGTATTAATTATAGCTGCCATAATGTGCTCGAGCGTCTATGCGGGTCTATTACCTGCACTTGGTTACGCTCGACCCTACGGTTTGGCCGCCCCACTTGGTGCCCCCCTAGCAGTGCCATCTGCATTGGCTTCGTACGCCGTGGCTCGACCGGCTTTAGCGCCCTACGCTGTAGCCAAAGTAGCAGCTCCCGTGGAAGATTACGACCCCAACCCTCAATATTCGTATGCTTACGATATTCAAGATGCATTAACTGGTTAGTATATATTGATTTTAATAAGCAGATAAATGCACTAAAAAAAAAAATAATTTCATTCATAATATACTTGATAGTTTGATATAAACATGTATGCGTAACACAATTTTCATGCCATATGACAAATGCATACCATTTCTGTTGAAATACTCATTAATTTTCTATAACTTAACTCTCAAAATATTAGATTTTTGTTAAATTTATTCAATAATTTGACAGGTGACTCTAAAAGCCAACAAGAAAGTCGATCTGGAGATGTAGTGCAAGGTTCTTACTCGCTGGTAGATCCTGATGGTACACGCCGTATTGTGGAATACACTGCTGATCCTCACAACGGTTTCAATGCAGTTGTTCAAAGAATACCTCTTGGTGGCGCTGTAAAGGCAGTCGCCGCTATCCATTAAAACGCATGTTATAAGCAGATTTGAAAACCTCGTTATAGATAGTGATGTTTCCCTCTGAGTTAAAGTTTGTAATAAATAAATATTACTACAATACTTTAAATAGTAACACATGTTTTCTAATGAACTAATTCATTGGTTAACTTCATCTCTAACGAGTATTTGAATCTGCTCTAACGCTTTTATTCACAGTGACCTGCACATTATTTAATGTTGTTAATTTTATTGTTAAAACTAGGGTAATAAACAAGAGGAATCTATTTTAATTTGTTTTATTATAAAAAATGCATATCATATTTTGTTTACTAAGTAGTAAAGTTACCTGTACCCTGGACTATTGTTCGAGCGAATAAAACGGGTAACGTTAACGTAACATAGTAAATTTCTTAATATTTCGTACAGAACAAATTGCCTCATATATGCAACATTACAGTGTAAATAAAAATATTATTTTAACTAATCCTGACAAATGTACACTCTATTTTAAATTTTAAAACATTGTCAATATTAAAAATAAAATAAACATAAAAGCGTAAAATATCCGTCAAGTGCGAGTGCTTTTACACCGAGGGTTCCGTACCGTGTCGTAATTGTAGGTCAACAGGCAGTCCTCATTTTTTGTCAGATTCTATAAGTCTATGTCAATGAAATACAACTAATAAGAGTCGATAAACTTAAGTTTGCAATCGTATGCACTCGGTAAGTACCCTGTAGGCTTTGGATACGCGAAGATTTATATACAAAATAAAAAAAAAATAGCAGTGTCATAATTAAAGTGATCCTATTTGTCTTTTTGAGATACTGAACCCTATAAGAAGAACCCTAAGGTTTTACACGCAAATAATCTATTACAAAATTATATTTGTAGTTTATGTTATAAAAATTGTCTGGATACGACCGCAAATTTAAGTTTGTAAAAATTTGTATATGTTGCATTATTTAACAACTATGAACTCCGTACGAAACCCTTGATAATAATGGTAAATTACGAGTAGTATTGTTTTAGTGCTTTTTTTTAAATGTAGCGATTTTATATCTAATATTTTAATATATTTTTAAAAACTTTAATTCTGAAAACTGACTTTTCTTTTTGTTGCACAAAGTGACTTTTGTAATCAATATTAAAAAGCTTAGTTTCAATAAAAAATGATATAGTCATGTAGAAGAAAAGGATATATGTGTCCAGGAAAGTTGAATTCGAATGAGATGAGCACAAATATATAATTTCAATTATAATTAATTCTTAATTCAAATTAACAAGGTACGTGAATATACTACAGTTATATTTTTATTATTCGTGCGTTGATGTCTTTTGCTTGGGCGCAAAATTATCAACGCATCGTTTTCCTTGTTAAGTCAAAAGAATCATTTAAAATATAAATAATATTTGCAATTATCCAAATTGAAGAAAAACTAAAAATGAAACCATTTGAATAGATTTTAACATTATTTTTGAAAGCCCGCCATTTTCAACACTTTGCAGGTGTTATATCAGACTATCGCCTACGGTTTATTCAGTTAGCTCACGCGCTGCCCTCGATTCATCTAAAATTAGCTGACTGTACCCTGGTCTCTGGTGTGGTGGGTTTTGCACTTTAAAATTTTTAAGAATATTCTCTATTGAAATCGTCTTCTCTTGACATTTAGATATTTTTGTACATCGATAGTCTCGCAGATTATTCTGGGGATATACATATGTGTTTTCCTTAATGAGTTATAAGGTTTATCAAACCTGATGTATTAGATAGGCCATAGTGACAATTACACTTGTATTCATCTGTATACTGCAAAGGAATTTTATATTTTGCTTTTCTCAACAATTGGCTTACTTTTTTGTTAGGTATGTATAATTTGTATATACGCTCTCCTTAAGATGTTGTCAATTTTTTTCTGAGAGTTACAGAGGAATTTGACAAAATATTAAGGAGAGCCTTTATATATAGTAAAATTGCTGGTCATCTTTTTACTTATTCGTCTTCCGAAAAATTGATTTACAAAGGCGTTAGTTCAGTTCCTAAAAAGACAATAGGCCTAAAAGAGACATCCAAAAAATTTGCTTACAATTATTTACCAACTATCAAAAATTAACTATTTTCTAACATTTAATAAAAATAAATACATTCTAGCTTATTCTAGGCGTAACAAATACTTATAGGTTGATACATCACACACAATACTCGTATACTTCCAAGTGCGAAATTAAAGAATAAAAGAAGAAATTATATATATATATATATATATATATATATATATATATATATATATATATATATATATATATATATATATATATATATATATATATATATAACTAACTTTCAATGTCTAGGTATAATACCTCATTGAGATACATTAGGTACGTGTGAATTAAGCTTATTGCATAAACAATAAGTCTAACCGCTTTCTACGTCCCTCTAAAGTAATCACACAGAAATATTTTAGTTGTTTGTTATAGGAAAGTGGCTCCTTTTTTGTTCAGTTTGAAAATATTAATTGTTGCAAGATTTTTTTATTGCATTCTTTCAGTTAGTAAATAATGAGTTGCACAGTGTGGGCTCCATACCACTTAATAGTATTCTAAAACACGGCGCACAAAACAGTTGAACAGCAGTATCCTTATCCTTAACTTGATTATTACGCATATTCTATTCAGTAGTTATAACGTAAAACACGCAGTATGGAACAGTCCGACTCAATTTATTTTATTTTAACTTACGTTCATATATGTATATAAAATTTGTCACTTGCATGTTATATATTTTTGATACCTATTTTATAACGTTACATTCGTTTCATCTATTTATTGAACATGTGTTCTAAATTCTATCAGGTCAATAACACACCTATAGTTTATATACCTTGCTCTTGCCTCTGCTATTTACCTATACCTTGCTCTTGCCTCTGCTATTTACGTTCGCCTTCTTCTATGCCGACCTTTCGAAGTTGGCAATGTGGCTGCCCGGGTAGTCGGTAGTATAACTGATTTTCTATTTAATTCCTCCTCTCTTTCTCTTATACAGCACGCAGCTATTTGAAGGTCCGTTTGCTTTTCCCTCTGTGAGTTGCTGTTCCTAGCGCTGCACTCGTCTACAATTTTCATACCAATGTGAACAAACTGATGCGCGTCGTACACGTATGGTAGTCGTGGTGGATAGAATGTTGTAGCCGAATGTAATGCTGGCAGGGATTACTACGAGCAAGTCTTACTTTTATTCAGATTATTGGTAGAGTCAATTTAGTACTTGTAAATAAAATTGAGTCATTTTTTAAACTTTTAATGTAAATAGTAACAGTATTTTTATCGATAGTTAAAATGTAGATTAGCACCGATAATAGACAAACCACAGGATTTAAAACCTTTTTTTTTTGAGATCAAGTTGACATGATGCTCTCATAATGCTGCGTGTCGGCGTTGTTCCTACATTTTAAATTCTTAATAATTTTTGAGATATTAATAGACTATAACTACATATGGGGCATTTCATGTAAGCGGACAGGTAAAAGTCATGGTTTCCGATTACAGTCATTTTTAAATATGATGTTCTCTACATAATTGCAAATTATGTTTTTGTATTATATCGTTTAATTCAGGAATTGCAGGCGTTCAAAATTAAGAAGGGCTGGCGGACACGTACTTGTTCAAGTCCTGTTATACGGATTAATAATATATAAATATAAAAACTGTGAGGACCGTCGTGGCGCAGAGGCGCAACGTCTGCCTGTAATGCGACGGTTTCTGGGTTCGATCCCCAGTCGGGGAAGATGGATTTTTCTATTTCTATTTTCTTCACTCTGGCAAACTAGGCAAAGCGCGGCGCTCAACGCGCAATGCCCCGAAAAAGGCGGAAAGCGGGGACGGAGAAGGGGGGTAGGGACTAAGCAACGGAGTGTCTTAACACCCACGGTCCCTGCAGTTTCCTCTGCCTACCCTGCCATGTGCGGGATAAAGCGTGAAGCCAATATATATATATATATATATATATATATATATATATATATATATATATATATATATATATATATATATATATATATATATATATATATATATATATATATATATATATATAAATATATATATAAATATAATATATATATATATATATATATATATATATATATATATATATATATATATATATATATATATATATATATATATATATATATATATATATATATATATATATATATATATATATATATATATATATATATATATATATATATATATATATATAAACAAGTTAGTAGAATATATCTCTTATAAAATGAGCTTTTTTATATTTTACTGAACCTAACATTTTTAATTTTTATACAAAAAAAGTAGTTTTAATTCAATAAAGTGAAATTTGTTAAAATTTGACCAACTTAGTCAGCACTGTTTTTTTTTTATTTTTAACTAAAAAATTCACCATGTTTTCCGTTTAAGCGCTACATTAATTATAGAGTTACAGCGTGGCGGCGATTGCTGTGGCTAGTTGCCCTTTCGTCCATAGTAAAACTCTCTAGCCATTTTTTTTTTGATTAGTTTATATTTTAAATGCACAAAGCATCTAGAGTATTTAATAGGATATTAATAGTAATGTTTAGTGCTTTAAATATTTTGGTTAACGATCTTCATTATTATGGTAAGTATAAAAAAGTTAGGCTAGACGTAGATGGCACATTGGCTGGTGTTTACATTATAAAGAATAATTTTACAAAGGGAACAATTCCACCACAACTAGGTTCAAGAAAATTATTTCTTAATCCGTTGCCACAATATTCTATATGTGGATCTATTTGTCGAGGTTCCTCAGACTATAAGCAATATTATCATATTTCGCTGTACTTTTTAGTACATACAAAAAAAATGAACATTATTTCCTGAAATAGTACATATCACAATGATAGATTTCATAGATACGCGCCTTCTCATGTACCTAACCTTGGTAGTGGTTCTCTCTACTCCCCTATTTTAAAAGTCTGAAATCTTATGAAATATAAACTTGTTTAATAAGCCATAAACGGCAATTTATATCCGTATAAAGCGCATATCGTTATTTACAATTCAAATATTTATTTTTTTAGATTAATTAATAACGCTGTATTGTTTGAAATAGTTAAGTAAATATCCCTTTAAATTATTGTAGTTTGTAACACCAAAAAGAAATTGCTACTGAACGTGTTATTCTTAGAGAATATACATATTCTCTTTTTTTTCAGTTTTTCTTTACTATTTTTAAAATGGAACAATTTTTATGTAGCTTTTACAAGTTCGGCCGTTTTATCTATACTAATATTATAAAGAGGTAAAATTTGTTAGGTTGTAATGAATAGCCACAAAAACTACTGGACCGATTTTAAAATATTTTTCGTCATTTCTAAGCTACATTATCCTCAAGTAGCATGGGCTATGTTTTATTTTAAAAAATAGTGTTCCGTAACATATTTGGGTTCTTCAGGAAGAAGCTGTAAAAATCAACAACTTATGCTGCCTAATCTATAAAAGATAGAACCATAAAATGTTTTAATTAATTGTAGATCTTATTAATATCTATACAAAAGTTCGTGACACACTATACCTATCTTTGTCGAGTGAGACACAACAGCCAAATCTTGATTTTTTAACTCCTTTTAAACGCGTGCTAATAATCCTTATTATTTTATCACTAAATTTATTAGTCTTTTCACTCACTAAATTTATTAGATTATAATTAGTTTATTTATATGATATTTGGTCTTTGAATGATTAAAATTGGACACACTTTGTTTTGAAGTTATGGTGAAAATAAAGTATTACGATTTGTGCTGAAGCACCACCAATCCACAGAAAGACAATCTGTGCAGCCTGCGGATGATGATTGTCGTCGTTGATATTAGTGTCGAGGTCTTTGAATTGACCTAGGAATCATTTTGCTGATCGTGTTTCTCTTGAGTAGGCTTTTTGAAGCTGTAGCCGACACTTACGCGGGCGGAGCCGCGGGCGTCTGCTAGTTTTAAAAAAAACATGCGTGCGTACAAAGTACACATGTCAGAAGTGAAACTTCTTTGGTGAACTAATTTATAAATCTTGTTTATATTTATACAAATCTAAAACTTTAAATTTCCAAGATTAAGAGGAAGGGAAAAAGGAAGATAGATTAGGAATTTAATTGTCATTAAAATAAAATAATTAAAGAGAATTCTTAAAATAAATTTATTTTATATTGTTTGAAAAATAATATAGTCAAATCTCTGATGTTGAATATTAAATTAAAATTCCTCGTGATTTTTTGTAAATATTAAAAATGCGTAATCCAATTTAAATATATACAACATTTTTGTAAATTAATGATAACTCTAGAAATTCCAATTTTTAAATTAAAATTTTGTCAAAAGAATTTATGAAATATTGTTATTAGTATTTTATGCACAATGATTTATTGAAATCTCAAATGACGAATTGTAAATAAAAATGCCCCGTGTTTTTTGTCAATATTAGAAATTATTAATTAAGTTTTGGTTTTGAAATCAAAATTTAGAAAAGCGAATTTATGAAATATTTTTATTTTATGGTAAATGATTTATTAAATTATCAAATGACGAGTGGCAAGTTGAAATACCACATGTTATTTGTAAATATTAAAACTACCTAACCTTCAAACCAATTATCATAAAAAATTGTAAATAAACAAAAAGACAACAGATATATTACTTACTTCGAATAATTGCTTGATACAGGACAACTAACAAATTTATTCACAAAGTTTTTTCACAAAGTTTTTCACAAAGGTTTTATTTATAAAATTCACTTACTGTTTATTCTCTGTAGAAGTGCCTAATGATATTGTAAATATTACGCTATGCGACAGCAATGCCATCTAAAGTTCTAATAATTAACTAGTAAACGAATACACAACCAATAGGGCGTGTATTCTTTCTCGATATCCCGTATTCTCTCTCTCTCTTGTTCAATCTTTTTCACTATAGCTCTCTCCCACCTCACACTCCATAGCACTATGCGTGATACGACGTTCGCTCTGTCTCACTTTTTCTCTCAATCTTTCTCACTCGCTTGCTCACTACTCTCACTCCACGGCTAGTTGCTCATGCTACGTTCGCCCTGTCTTACTCTCTCTCAATCGGTCTCGATCTCTCTCTCTTTTCCGACACTTCCGTTGCATACCGGCGTGACGTTTCATCTGTAAAAATGTTACCCTCATGCGCCTAAAGAAGTTTCATTTCAATAATTAAAGTTTATATGGATTAGGTTAGGGATCCTAACGTTTAGTAAATTTTCTATTACTGATTTTTATTATAGATGAAGAATCATAATGGAATCCCCATTGGGTAAAAGAATTAATGAAATCAGTCTAGTATCTTTGAAGCTCATCGCTTTTAAACAAATAAACAAATGTACCTCCTTTTTATTATATTAGTGTCGATTATACTACGGTTAGCGTTAGGTAATTACAGTAATAATTTATTTTGTACATAAAAAAGTTGTTATATATTTTATATAATCACATCGGAAATACCGCAAAGAGTATTATTTATAAAATTAAATATCTTTGCACTTCAGGCATAAGTTGCATTCGGGGTCATTCGATTCGATTGAGGAGCACGTTCTAATTGGTCAATTAAATTCAAAGCTTGACCGTGACTAAAGTGAATAATGCACTGAATACCCTGTATGATATATATTATTCGCAAGTTGCCATTTTTATTAACTGGATATTATTTGTGATTTTTTCATTTTTCATTTTACATTTTTTATATGGTCAAGATTTTTTTTTAGTTATTAACAATAGTAAAATGTTCAGGTAAATCTACAATATAACTATTATATTTATCTGGTTTTCTTTTGCTTCTAAAAAAAAACTTTTTCTTCTGATCTAGTTAATCGTAGTCGGGCTCCCCATTACCAAAAGCTTCTTAGTATCTCATTACCAAACAGTAAGCTCATTGAATATTTACGACAGAGTCCTTTTGATTTCAGTAACCTCGGCAAGTAGCAGTCAAGGAGTACCATTATGTGTTAGTGGGTTTTCGATCACAAATACCAATGCTATGTTTCAAATGTATTGTATTGATGTATTAAATCATATGTTGATTTATTAACAAATCAAGATGTTATCATTTCGTTCACACAATAATGAATAGATGATTCACAGTCAATTTACATGTAATCATGTAATGTAAATTATTAAGAATAGTATACATGTACTTAGTACCTTTATACATACATGTAAATATATTACAACTGCTATTTTCATATAAATGTTCCAAGTTTACATTTAAGTAGCGGACGTCCGCGGCTCCGCCCGCCTAGGTGTCGGTAAGCCTACCCAAGAAAAACACGATCAGCAAAATGTATGTTCCTAGGTCAATTTAAAGACTTCGACACTAATAACAACGACGACAGTCATCATCTGCAGTCTTTCTGTGGTGGTGGTTCAGTAGAAATCGTAATATTTTATTTTCATTTCAAAACAAAGTGTATTTAGTAATGAAATAATTTATTTTAATAAGTATTATTTGTGTAAGTAAAATAAACGAGTCTAAAAGGAATTAAAAAATCAAGATTTTTAAATAAAAAAATGGTTTTGTGCCTCACTCGACAAAGATAGGTAGTGTGTCGCGGACTTTTTTATAGATATTTATAAGATCTACAATTAATTAAAATATTTTATGGTTCTACCTGTCATAGGTTAGGCAGCGTACGCAAAATAAGTAACTTTTATTGTTGATTTTTACAGCTTCCTTCCGAAAAACCCAAATATGTTGCGGAACCCTATTTTTTTTTTCAAAATAAAATATAACCCATGTTACTCGTGGATAACGTAGCTTAAAGATGGTGAAAAAAAATTAAAATTTGTCTAGTAGTTTTTGAGCCTAATATTAGTATAGATGTACACGTTAACATTAAACAGTTAAATGTATTAAAAATTCGAAATGTCAAAAAATCTCCAACCATAATTAAACAATAAGATAAACAGAACTATAAAGCCATGAGCGCCAAAAGTCTAGTGATAAAACAAGAGAGATATAAAAAACACTGTACAGTTCATAGTATTGTTAAACATATAAACATACATATTGAATTATTAGATCGTTACTCATTAGCTACAGCTATATATAATATACATTTGTCAGTTGTGACAATTCCAGCTCTTGCTTGCAATACGGAACATGCACTAGTGAACGCCACGCTTCTATAAATACGACCAATGCCGTGAACGCTCTCTTTATTACTTCAATTCCTTTATCGAGAGCATTAGCGATATGTTTCAGGTAATGTTTATAATAAGATCACATAATATTATTTACCTTGAAATATATTATCTTTATAAGTGCTGATTCAAGGTCACAAATGTAGGCCACACAGTAACAACAGTAACAGGTAAAGCCGGTCTTTTTATAATCTGAGAAGTGGATAATGGATACTTAGTATCTAACAATATGCCTTTATGATATAAATTTTTGTAATAACCATAATGTTTGCAAAAATCTTTTTTTATTTACAAATTCACTATAATATATTTTTTATCGTTATAAGCTTAGAAAATCAAAAGGATTAATATGTTCTCTTAAAAGTGAACTTGATACATAAGTAAAAAAGCATTAAGAATTGACATGTGAAATAAATAATTAATGAAATATTCTAAAGAAAAAATATTTAAAATTTATATTTATTAGTTACATAAAATAGTTTTAATATTTCAACGAGCCAGAAAGAGTTTTAACAAATACATTGAAATGATATAGGAAACTTTTTCTATATAGATAGATGGATTTAGAGCGGAGCAATAGGGCAGAGCTCGAACCAGTATCCGCAACCGCATCGTTTCGGTACGCCCATATGCAACCACATATACTCTATATGATTTGTCTCCGGAAAACATACGCATCCCACAAGGCGTTTGCAGAATGCACTAGGTATGAGATTAGGTCTTTCACAAGTGCCTGGGCCTTTAGAAATTGAAATGAAATAAATTATTTGTCACTTCTATAATCTACTTATAAAGTAAACTCAAGAAGTGTGGTTCATTGTAAATTGAATATTACCTTGCGTAAAAGTCTAACAAAATGTTTTATTATAACTTTAGAAATACCATTTTGGGTTAACGATATCCACTCGGTACAATAAATTATTTCCAATTTTTCGCTTTTGCAAGATAAAGTGCAGCGTTGAGTTCCGCCATTTGACGTAAAACGTCTTGAATTTAGATAGAAAGCAAACGGAGTGTACTAATTTTACTTTTGCTTAGGCTACTACTTTAAGCGTAATGCTTGTAGCATTGTAGTATTTATATACTTTAAGCGTAATCTACGTGTGGTAAAAGATAGTTTTCAATAACATGATAATTCCTCTCCTTATAACATATTGGTTACTAGATTTTTTTAAATTGCACTATTTTCATTAAAAAATAATAAACAAGTATTTAATACTTGTATAACAACTTCTACTATAATGTGTCACCTTTTTTAATGCTCATAATGCGAAATGGATCGCAGTCACCGGAGAGATGAGCAAGTAGCTCTCGTTTCTCAATTCCTGTCAACTGATCAAGTGTGTCGTGGAAGGCTCCATATACTCTTGTGCCTATTCGACTCAGAGGTTTTATAGACCTCAACGACCACATGTCAGTCACTCTGTAAAAGCGTGAAAATAAAGTAACATAACATAAAATTTTAAAATTTAAAGAAAAATATTAAAAAATATTTTTACACTTCTTTTTTATTTTAATTGTCTTAATAGCAATATTTTGCAAAATTATTTACAGCAGTATTTAAGATTGAGGTTTATTGACAGTAAAAGTCATAGCAACGAACTTATTTGACTTTTTACGTCACTGAAAAAGTATTATTGTAAAACATATTAAACTCCTTATTAAATCCATTAAATATTTTTGAACATTTTGAAGGCTTAATACTTGTATAGAGCTAACGTGAATTCAGGACGCCTTGACCAAAGACGCTGGTTTCCATTGAAATGCAAGTGATCTTTATACCAGGTATCAATCATAACCTACTCTTGATGATCTGTAATATGGATAAATTGAATGGGCTGCTCTTTTGGCAAACAATAACTGTGCGCCATTCATATTGAAAGTAACAGTATTATATTTCATGTGCGGGTGTAAATGTGTATCGCAATACCTGCGGCTGACAGACAGTGTATAAAAAGTCCGTCAGACTTTATCATGGCGCATTTGAATCGACGCCTCTTCATAGTAAAGTCAAACTTTATTCCTTGAAAATGGCTTTTAAGGTATATTGATTTTTATTTAAAATAAGAATTTGATAATTTTGTTTTCAAATGAATTAATGTGTAATTTTTATTATTTTTTCCAAATAGCTTGTCATTTTTGTGTACGCTGTTGCTGCTGCTCATGCCGGCGTGGTTACACCCATCTCTTACGCGACTCACCCCGCGCCTGTAGCGTACGCTGCAGCTCCAGTAGTGCACGCCGCTCCAGTCGCCTCATACGTCCACTCCGGCCCTGTCGCTTACGCCGCACCTATCGCCAATAAGGAAGCTCTTGATGAGTACGACCCACATCCACAATACAGCTTTGCTTACGACGTACAAGATGGCCTCACTGGTGACTCTAAGAGCCAGAAAGAATCTCGTGATGGTGACGTCGTTCACGGTTCCTACTCCGTTGTTGATCCTGATGGTATTAAGCGTACTGTAGAATACACTGCTGACCCCCACAATGGTTTTAATGCGGTAGTACACAAAGAGCCAGTATCAGTCAAGGCTGTACCTCCCGTTACTAAAGTCGCTGCTCCTCTAGCATACGCTGCTGCTCCAGTTGTGCACGCTGCCCATGTTCCAGTGGTACGTGCACCTATCAGTTACTCGGCACCCGTTTTTCACCATTGAAACGATAATTCAAATACAAACTAGTCATTGAATAAAAGAATCGGTTAATAATTTATTGTAGCTATATGAATCAAATAAATATATAAAATTGATTTAACTTTTTTTTTATTTCTCTATTGATAATATTTTCTTTACAAAATGAACTATATAAAATAAAAGCATGATGTTTTTCAAAATCACATACCTATAGTAAATTCTAAATATTAAGTTTAGTAATGTCAAGTTTTACCTAAGGATATAATGTGAACTTACGTTACAATATACATGAATAGTTCCAGGGCTGAGGTACATCAGCTACTTTCAGTTTTGAGTAAATATTTTGAGCTAACGATAATTATCAGAAGCGCTTGTAATAAAAAATACTAACGTAACTTGAGCATATGACATATACTGAGTATTATTCTGCTTAGTCAACTAGTAAGGAATTCTAAAAGAAGCATCAGGCTGATATAAAGTATACGTATAATAATAATAATAATAATAAAAGCTTTATTAATTCCATACAAAAAATAAATAAAAAAATTGATTACAATATAAACCTTACATATACCTTATATGAAATAATTCAAAATTTAAAACAATAGATAAATTAACTTATTTTACATGCATAAACTTATTTATTAAACAATGGATTAATGTAAGATATTACAATATTACAATTAATTAATTATATTACAATTTAAAGAGTGAATAGTTTAATGAAATTGCTGAAATAAATAATTTTAACTAATTGATTTAATAAAAATTATGTTTATAAAATATATTATAAAAACAAGTGACACTTTTAGAGGTTTTGTATGGACCCCTTTTGGGTAAAAGCCTCCTCTAAGGTATACCACTTCTCTCTGTTTTTGGCGGTATTCAGCCAATCTCTACCAGCCACTGCTACTATCTCGTCTGCCCACCTGGCGTGTGGGCGGCCTCTCGCCCTTTTTCCTCGCGGACCTTTCCATACAACCGCTCTTTTTGTTAAAAAATGTTAAAGCGTCTATAATATTAGTTTTCTTGCGAATGTTTGTGTACAATTCTAAATTTCAAAATAAGCTAAACCATCTCCCTATCCTCTTACTTCAATATGTGTTTGTGATTTATTGTGAGTGATTTATTGTATTTTTTATAGATTATCCCGCACAAGGCAGGGTAGGCAGAGGGAACTGTGGAACCATAGAAACCTAGTTAAAACACTCCGTTGCTTCGTCCCTGCTTTCTCCGTGGAGGAACTCAACGCTGCGCTTTGCCTAATTGCTAGAGCGAAGAAAATGAAAATTCATCTTTCGCGAGTGGGAATCGAACCCACAAACCGTCGCGTTTACAGGCAGAGGCTATGCCTCTGCGTCACGACGGTCATATTTTATTATTTTTTCTATATTTAAATTAAAATAACAAAAAATATTTAAAACATTATTGGCTTAAATATTTTATTTCCGAGAAGAGGGTATAGAGTCTTTGTCTACTGATTTCATAAATATCTTAATATCGTCAAAATTATTTTAATAACATGTGTGTGTGTGTTTTATCTGTTATTCAAATTATTTTACAGATATATTTTATTTATACTTACACCAAGAAAACGTCTGAACTCAATCCATTAATAAATGTTAAAGTTCTCTTGTTTATTACGTAACATTCCTGTACTTTTTCTAGTAGGGTAGGTAGAACGAGGTGTTCCTCTATGTCACCACTGATTCTTGCACCAAGAATCTTTTTTAACATTCGTTTATCACATGCACTAGCACTGGAAATTACAATCAAGTTTTTATTGGTTTGAGTTCATGACAACATTTTTGTATGCATTTTCGATACTTTAACAATATACTTTACTATATACTTTTCACGATAATCTGGCTTACTTACAACAATCCTCTTTATGGACTTGTCGGAGATGCTTAGCTTAGAATTAGTTGGGTTGTAGCTAATTATTGACCCATAATTGTGATTTAATATCCTTTATAAAAAACGTTAAGTAATTTAAGTAAATATACGTCAACTAAGTAAGACATCCTAATAAGACTTTCTCTGTATAAACAAAGATTGAAGATGATATTTCAGTGAACAGTTTGCTTTTTCTCCTTCTATTGTATAATGTCTATAGAAATTTCATATACATATAAAATTTAGATATAAAGACAGTAATCAAAAAAAGGCAAAGTAACTCTACGAGAAAGGTATGACAGTATAACGACTTGTGCGATGATGAGAGGATAGCTGAATCGGGCGTTGTCATTATTTTTCAAATTTTGGTATCTATTTAACTGAACAAGTAGCTCTATCAAAGGGCAATAAAAAGTGAAAATCGTCGAGTTTCCAGCGGCGTTTATTTATTTATTTAAAGATCCACATAGCATTTGTTTACACCTACACATTCAATAAAAACATAAAATAACTTATAGTAGGATACAATATCATGCATGACATGAGGACCGTCGTGGCGCAGAGGCACAACGTCTGCTTGTAACGCGACGGTTTCTGGGTTCGATCCCCAGACGGGGAAGATGGATTTTTCTGTTTCCATTTTCTTCGCTCTGGCAACTAGGCAAAGCCCGGCGTTGAGTTCCTCAACACGTAATGCCCGA
Organism: Dione vanillae; assembly: GCA_037178615.1. NCBI lineage: Eukaryota > Metazoa > Arthropoda > Insecta > Lepidoptera > Nymphalidae > Dione > Dione vanillae. The sequence continues at coordinate 2,473,647 of JAZFAU010000224.1, read as the reverse complement.
AAAAAGGCGGAAAGCGGGGACGGAGAAAGCAGGGACTAAGAACGGAGTGTCTTTACACTAGGTTCCTATAGTTCCTGCAGTTCCCTCTGCGTACCCTGCCATGTGCGGAATAAAAGCATGACGTTAAAAAAAAAAATAAAAAAATAAAAAATGAAAATATCAAGCGCTCTGACCACTAAGCCATGGGCCAACATAAAAAGACTGTCGATAACATCAAAATAAATGCTCACTACTAAATGAAAAGGCAATTCAAATTAAATAAGCAAAAAATTTTATATATTTTTTCGGTAACATAGTAGTAGTAGTTACGTACATGAGTTTTTTATTTCCTTATTAGTAATTTGGCAATGTAGAGCAATCCCACCTCTAATAAACACTTTTTATGTTTTGTTGTAAATTTTATTTTGTGGTCAACATCAAGGCATTCACGATCGTGCTTTAGGCTCATGAAATTTGCTTTTTATTATTCAGTTCTTTCAACCACTACACAACATTTGTGTATAACTGACTGACCAATTAGTGTTGTGGTTCTGTGTTCTCAAAAAGTTACGAAACAAAATAAATGAAATAAAATCACTAACAACGTGTATAAAAGTATCCTGTTTTCTTCATTTCACTAACTTGCTATGTACCTGATATTTCATGAGTACAGATATGATAGTTGAACATCTTATAATTTTAGTAAATTATTTAAACTTTTATTACAAATAATATGTTTAATATTAAATAATTCCTAATTGGGTAGGTGAAAAATAATTCATGTATATTTTTAATATATAATTGGTAATAAACTCAATGGTGGTAAATGGGGGCTGAGTAGGCAACAGGTGCATGAACCAAAGGAGCAGAGTGAACTACTGGAGCAGCTGCATATGCCACGGGGGAGGCGTGGACTAGAGGGGCGGCGTAAGAGAGAGCAGCGACTTTAGCGACGGGAGCCGCATAAGATACCGGTGCTGCAATTTTAGCGACAACGCTTGCACCGGCTTCTTTGCGCACAACAGCATTAAATCCATTGTGAGGATCAGCAGAATAGTCGACGATGCGCTTGGAACCATCAGGTTCAACGACAGAGTATGAACCCTGTACTACGTCTCCGTCCCTGGACTCGTGTTGACTCTTGGAGTCTCCGCTGACGGAGTCCTGAACATCATAAGCAAAACTATATTTAGGATGAGCGTCGTATTCTTCAATTTTAGCTACGGGGGCAGCGTAAGCGAGCTTTGCGACAGGTGCAGCGTAACCCACGGGTGCAGCGTGGTACGCCGGGGCAGAGTAGACGACAGGAGCGGCTGGAACAAGTCCGGCGCTAGCTGCTGCCACGAAGCATGCGAGTACGACAAACTGTAATAAATAATTGTTTAATTATGATTATGTCATGTTTTGTATATTGAATATTCTTTATAATAATTACATATTTCTAAATTATACATATTATCTACTAATAAAAAAAATTCTGATATGTAACTAATATTTTACAGCGCACCTTAAAAGCCATTGCGCTTGATTGAGACCACTTGATATAATGATAGCTTTATTTGAGGTGTGTGGTTTTTATACTACTTAGTAGATGCCTTAGGCAAAAAGGCGCAACAGTAATCCGAACTCGGCGAAATAAATACTTACGTTGAGCCTTATCAAATTAAAATTGTTCATGACTTTTTATTTTTTTTTATTGAACTGTTATTTTAAAATAAATAAGCGTATGCATAAAAGCAATCACCATATATAATATCATATAAATATATTTTTATTATAAATTAAATAATTTAATTTGTTTAATTCAAAATGACTTTGCTATACTTTATTCTGCATATTGCAGAGTAGGCAGAGGGAACTGCAGAAACCATATCAACCTAGTGGTAAGACACTCCGTTGCTTAATCCCTGCTTTCTCCGTCCCCGCTTTCCGCCTTTTTCGAGGCATTGCGTGTTGAGTGGCGGTACTCAACGCCGCGCTTTCCCTAGTTTCCAGAGCGAAGAAAATGGAAAAAGAAAAATCCATCTTCTCTGAGTGGGATCGAACCCTCAAACCGTCACGTTTATAGGCAGATTCTTACGCCTCTGCGCCACGACAATCCTCAATTCTTTGGATCGGTCCTTATTAATTCTTATAATATCAAATAAGTGTTTTTTGTGCTTTTGTCTAATATGATTGCGTACCTTATACAATCTTTTCAATAATGTAATTTCTATATTTACTTCTTTTCATTTTAAAAAATATCTTTATCCTCATAGTAACGCTTATCTTTATAGTAATGTATTTGGAGTAAGCACTGAAAATTAACCAATGCACGGGTATCGTTATCGTTTTGAGGACCGTCATGGCGCAGAGGCATGGCGCGCCTTTGAGTTCTGCTACTAAACACATAATATTTCAATAGGAAACAAAATCGTACTTCTGAATTTTTATTACTATTTCTTTTCTATGATCTCCACAGACCTTTGGTACCCGCCTTTGTAGCTGTTTAGTTTCTTGCCTTGTTTAATTATATTTAGTAGTTTAATTGATGTAGTTGTGGTTTAAGAAGTTTATTTCCGAAAAGAACATAGTTCGCTTACAAAGGAAATTTTTGAATTTATAACACAATTAAGATATTACAAATAATAAATAGTAGTGACATTAAACAACATCAGTGAAATCATCTAATATGTGGGTTCTTAATCGAATTTAAAAAACGCTTGAAATTGAAGATCAGTGGAAAACAATAAATTATTGTGAGAAATATTTGGTCGAAAAAGGATAACCTCCAAAATGGACACGCGGTCAATGAGTGTCGAAAAATTCGATGGAAATAACTTTCGTCAATGGAAGTTCCAAATAAAATGTGCTTTAAAAGCCAAAGGTATTGACATAGCCGCGCCCAAACCAGAAATAGACTATTCTACATGGTTAAAAAATGATGGAATGGCAATGTTCATAATAACCTCAAACATGGACTTGAAACAAATAACTTTAATAGAAAATTGTGAAACAGCTAGTGAAATAATGTTAAAACTCGAATCTATCTACGAACAAAAGAGCGAATTAAATAAAATGATAATACATGAAAGATTTTATCAATATAGAATGTCACCAAATGACACAATTGCTCAACATATTTCAAAAATAGAAAACCTAGCAAAACAATTGAAAGAAAGTGGAGAAAACCTGAGTGAAACAGCCATTATGACCAAAATACTTGGTACTTTGCCCGCAAAGTATAGAACACTCCGTCAAGCTTGGTTATCGTTGGATCCCTCAATGCAAAATATTATAAATTTAACTGCCCGCTTACTTGATGAGGAAGCAAGTTTATCTTGTGAGGAAGAGCAAGAAACGGCCTTGCTAGTGACTAAATCCAAAGAAAAAAGGCAAACAAAAACAAATGAACAGGGTAGTAATGCTCCAAAACTTAACATACAAACCAAACATCGCTTTGAGTGTTACAACTGTGGTAAAAGGGGGCATTTTGCCAAAGAATGTCGGGCTCCACGAAAATTTACTAGAAAGCCTAATAACAATATGATGGCATTTAATATTGAAGAAAAGATAGAATTAAATGAAGAGAATATTTGGATATTGGACAGCGGTCTGCTTCAGCTCATATAACCTACAAAAGAAACATATTTACACATTTAGAAGAATGTACACAGAAGTCTTTGACTCTCAGCAATGAACACATGGTTGAAGTGTGTGGAATTGGAAAAATAATAATAGAAAGATTTGTCAATGGACAATGGCACTCAGGAATATTAAATAATGTACTATATGTTCCAAGTTTAAAGAGAAATTTGTTTTCTGAAGGTGTTATAATGCGTCAAGGTTATTCACTTATCAAGAAGGGAAATAGTGCATTAATTTATTTGAACAAACAAGTGGTGATGACTGCAAATATCAAAACAAACAATCTGTATGAGTTGAATATTAAAACTGTGGTTCCTGAAAAATGTAATTTAGTACAAGAAAGCATTGACATCAGAAGATGGCATGAAAGGCTAGGTCACATAAACATTAAAGAAATTAAAAACATGAATACAAGCAATATTGTTGAAGGTTTGAAAATAAAAGGTGATACAGAAGACAATTACACCTGTGAAGCATGTGCATATGGTAAACAACATCGTCCATGTATTTGTAATGTGAAAGTAATATTTTGTTTGTTAGGCTTCCGGTTGAACGTTTTTGTTTTCAATATCTTGTTAGTCCATCCTAATGTTCCACTACGTCATTCACGGAACTTTCATTTGCATACTTTTAAGCTAACACAATTTAAAGATAAGCTTCGTATTTGTATTTCGTACGTAGTTTGCTGCGTTTGATTACCCCTTATGATTAATTATATGTACTAAAAGTTAAACTTTACATTACATTACAAATAAATTGATAATCTAAATATTTATAAATCTATCACATATAATACTACAACAAATGTAATCTGTAAAGTGATATAGTAATATTTTTTTCTAATAAATGAGCTCATAACACCCGCAAATTTAAATTGCTTTTTCTTTACCTACCGTAACTTTACCATGATGGCTTTGAATAACAGTAGGTGTACTACATATTAAAGTTATAAATTAAATATTACCTTGTGATAGATACTTAAACCATCGTGTAAAACTAAAACTAATGTTATAATTTAAATAAATAGAAGAAATTAGAATTTTACGTTCTCCTGGTACACCACAAGAACTATCAGATAACACGTATAATAGTTGAATTAGTATTTTCAGCAAATATTTTTATATGCATCTAACTGAAATTTAAATTCCAAATCTACATGTAAAAATATAATTAGTATGTTCTATTATCTCAACGAAATAAAATTATTTGATAGTATACACGTTGAAAGACCTTTAGTTCAATTAAAATAAATGTTATCAATGAATGAGTGCTAAGCGTCTTAATTTAAAAAAATATTTTCTATTAATTATTAATCTGATCAAAATCTTCTTATATGTGATAAATTGTAGATAAATTGCATATGAATATGTCAATGTTAAAATATAAAACTGCGTCGCGCTTACGCTGAGGAGACGTAGAGTTAACACAACCGTCACGTTTGCAGTTGTCACTACAACAACCAATGCCTCAATCGTGTTTTTATGAATACATATTATATTATTTTATCCATATATATAATTTACTTATTGTTCGTTTGTTTGTCTGTCTAACTTTTTCCATTTTCTCAAACATGCCTTGATCGGTGGTACCTTGAAACAGAAAATATCAAACTTCTAAGTCAACGCAGTTAACAGAGCGTTAATATTTCATTGATAGGAGAGTGTAGCTTGTATATAGAGTATCTCTCGTTGACCTAAAACTATATATTTTTGCAAAAACTTAGAAGTTATACTGTAGTAAAAAAACAATTACAAATATTTTAAATATTTAAATTACAAAAAGTAGTTCACTATTTACTTGTTTTTTAGTTTTTTTAGTTTTAATAAATAACTTAAAAATGATAACAAATTCAATTTTGCCAACTTTGCAAGTTTTATTTTCCATTGACCTTATCGTGAAACTAGAAAGAAACAGCTTATACTATAGGGATATTATAACGTATATATTAAAATAATATCAAAACAAAACAATTTAAAAATTTGAAATTGTTGTGAGATATTAAGTCCTAAGTAATATTGCGGTTCAGTGGTCAATAGAAATGTAAGCCGGCGCCTCGGCAGTCACACGTGATAACTTACATTTACGACACATAGCAACAGTCGACAATGTATCAGTTGCAAGGTCTGCCTCTCCTTACAATGCCAAGCTATAGTTAATAATGAAAAAAAATAATTTAATGAAAAAAGTAACAAAATAATATTTATCCGATAAACTGTTTAGAAACAAGTACCATTGGAAATGCTGACGGACATGATTTTTTTGAATAGTCTAATTTAATCATAAGAAATTTTATTCAGAGCATCCCGTTGACCTAGAATTAGGCAATGAGTTAGGAAGAAAAAAGTGGAAGTAAATATGTGTATCAATGAAAAATCCTTTACAAAATTATGAGTTCCCCAAACTTCTTTGTGTCGTAGACCCCTTGCAATGTTTTTCCGTGTTGGGTAGACCCCTACCCAACCTAACTTACCTGATATTGATTTCTTGTAAATTACTAACTGTATTGAAGTTCAGTGATAAAGCGACTCTCAGGTTGTTACAGGTTCAAAATGTATTGCAACCACAAAGTGAATACCAACATCTTACAATCTACACAATTTTATGAACATAAATAATATTTTTTTACTTTATAGGTACTTTTATTAATAATGTATATGTTTTGATATTATAAGATAGTATGATGTACCTAAGTAAACAGGTATCAGCGTATGTTTTGAAATCCACTATCGTGGATCCTATTTTCGTTTCATAGATCCCCAAATTATTTTACGCTGACGCAGAGCCCTTGCAGGTTTTCATAGACCCCTAGGGATATTAAAATACTGCGATACTTGGGAATCACTGGTATAGACCATTTCATACAATATGGGTGCGTATGCGCAATATTGAGTTTGCCAATTTTTATAAGTTACATTTCCCGTTCTCAATTTTATTTATAGAGAAGATGACTATATGGCCCTTTAGCAAAGCAAGAAATGTTGTATAATGTGCAGTTTCTGTAATAAATAAAAGGTAATTAATTAGAACTCAAATCACCAGGCCGGAGTGGAATAACGTATAATTATCATAAAGGTATATTAAAATCTGTTTTCACTTAAGTTATGCAGAATACAAATTTCAGTTTCGCTATTTGTAATAAAATAATCTTAGTGTAATAAAATACTCTCTTTTTATTAAGTTCTGGCGGTGCTTAGTCACATAATGTAAAAAGGAATATGTGTGCTGGCTTTATTAATTGTCTATTTAGTTAAGATAAATAGAAAACACAGTTAATTAATTAATATAAAATAGGGTTCTTTTAATATTGTTTTTTATACTTTTTTATTGCAAGCCTGGAGAGATAGGTTTTGTTTAAATTTCATAACATTTGGCCTAAAGTCAAGAACACTGAATTTTCCGCCATTGACAAATTGCGGCTCATTTTCAATTGCGCGCACATCCATACTGATGCGTCGACATAATACTAAGCGCGAACTTGGCCCGGTGTCACAACCCACGTCGCTATATATACCTCGGTTAACTCTTCAGGAGCATAGTCACACTTGGCTTCATCATCAACTCATCCAAACAACAATGGCCTTTAAGGTAAAAAAAAATCACAAGAATAATTACTTTCTTTAAATTTATAATAGTTACAGTTTTTTACTAAATCCATATCAGATTAAAAAAAGACTGATAGATATTTTTATTGAATAAAACATTAGATAATTTATATTATTATTAAAAACCATACAATTAATATCAATATATAAAATGCCTAATATTTTAATAATGCTTTATATATAAATGAAATCAGTGCGACAGTTAAACTAATTATGATGCAGGAGACGACAGACGTCCGTCCTTGACAACTATTTACATGCCTTCTTAGTAATTTCCCCGTGCTCGTTTTACGCAATTGCTCTAGTGTCATCCTCATAAATTTGTGTCACTGTTTCAAGTACGGTGTCTATGATATTAGTTAGTATATAAAAGAATGTTAGCATTATCTGTTGCCTCCAAATATATACATAACTTTTTCAACAACTACATAAGATATCATCTTCATCCTTTTATACAGATCGTCATCTTCTCCTGCCTTATGGCTTTTGCCCACGCTGGTGCGCCTGTCGCAGTAGCCGCACCTGTAGTTGCGGCTCCCGTCGCAGCTCGTCTTGAAGAGTTCGATGCCCTCCCGCAATACAGATTTGGATACAACGTAGCTGATTCACTTACTGGAGATTATAAGAGCCAACAAGAACAACGCGATGGTGACTTAGTACAAGGATCATACTCCCTTGTAGAACCCGATGGCACACGCCGCGTTGTAGATTATTCCGCTGATTCTGTTAACGGATTCAACGCGGTTGTGCGCAAAGAACCTTTAGTTGCTGCTGCACCAGCCGTAGTTGCGGAGCCTGCTGTTGTACCAGCTCGTTTAGCTGCTGCCCCAGTTGCTGCAGCTCCTCTTGCCGCCGCTCCTGTTGTTGCTGCTCCAATAGCCAAATATACGGCTGCATATTCAGCCCCATTGACTTATGCAGCATACAGTACCCCAGTAGCTAAAGTAGCAGCATACAGCGCGCCATTCGCTTACTCCGCTCCTGTTGCCAGATTTGCTGCGTACCCATCACCTTTAATAGCTAGCAGATACGCAGCAGCCCCAGTGGTCGCTGTTTGAGTATTTGCTATACATTTTTATGACTGATTTCTCTCTATATTTGGCCAATAAATTTTTTATTAGTGACAAATTTGTGTTTGATTTAATATTAAAAATATATATAATAAACATAAAAAATCGTAGAGTAGACAGGTCATTTTGAACCATACTAAATGCATACTTCTTTCCATTGATCATTTCTTTTTACATATTTTTGAAGAATTATTATGTTTAAAGTTGCATAAAAGACGTCATTTTATTATAAAATATCGGTCAAATGTGAATCTTCCTCTTACATTGAGGATTCCGTGCCAATATCATGTTTGTAGATCATCTCAAAGTACAGATACATGCTTTGCGTTAACGAGGCAATGAATTAAATACATTTTATTTCAGTCGTTTATTTTGTATGAAATGTACTAAATATATAAGTTTTTAATGGATTTGTGTAACACACTAATTGCTATTTTTTGTTTACAGTATAAGCTTTAATTTCATGTGATATAACTTTAACTTAGATATTTTCTAAATATTATTCTTAATTTCTCCTATAAATGAAAATTGATTATTCTTATTAATAAGACAACATAATTGAACAAACGTTTCATACTACATAAGGGACCTTCAAGAAGCGACCTTCAAGCAACATTTTTAAAAGTCGGTGATGCACCCCTAAACCCTCGGTGTTCATGGGTGGCAATAGAGATGATGGTGACCACTTAAAATCAGGTGACCCACTTGCTGGTTTGCCTCCCTCTTACAGATATATAAAATATCATAATTAAGTTTGTAATATTTCGTATTGTACTCCTTATAACTTCTGAGTGTTGTTGACACATCATGAAAATATACCCGTGGCCCTTTAAATTGTTCATTTTTCTTTAGATTATTCTCATTAACAAAAGAAATTTAAATAACAATTAACAGTTAAAATATCAATTTGCATTTCTCATCCTGACTTACACGTTGTTAAAAAATAGTATCAAATGATATACGTATTTCATTCTATGTTCTATATTTTATTTGATATCTTTAATTTATACCTAATGTTCTATCCAACACTTGCTATATCAAGTAAATGTTTTATTTAAGTATATCTACTGTTAATTGTAAAAGATTAATTCTATTTTATTTGTTTACGTTTTAAATTCTGGAATTTAATCTGTATTACCGTAACCAAAATGTGACGTGTGAGTAAAAATCCATGAAAGTTGTATTTTTGACGTTTATAATATTATATAATTAAATTTTACTAAGATATTTAATTAAATAAAAATAATGGAGGAAAAACCATTATATGGGGCATTAACAGTTTATCGTGAACGAGGTGCATATTTACGACGACTTGAGCAATTTGAGAAATCTAAAGCATCTTACGATGAGGCTTTCAGAAATACTCAAGATGATGTACGTACACTAATTGGTCGAAGTCAGGTATGTGCAGATGCAGTTAAACCCATTCAAGCGTATTCTGATGCAGAACTTGCTCTTATATTGGAACCTGGTAATATGATCGCCCGAAACATGCAAGCTCGTGCGATGTACACCATGTCAGATTTTGAAAAATCTGTAGTAATGAATTACAGGGGAGCGAGGTTTCGGCGTCAGCCACCTTACTTTGTAGAAGGTGTTAATCAGGGAATAGAAACCATCCAAGATTGCATTGGGGTTAATGCAGGTAATGTCATGGTAGAATTTTTACCACTGATAAAACGTAATGAAAAAGGTCGTGTTGATGAAGATGAGCCACAAAAACAACAACATGTATCTAGAATACCAAAACCTATGAAGAAGAGGAAGCTCACGCAAATGGAAGCTCGTAAACACTTAACTTTAGCACGTGTATTGGCTATGAAATATCTGGGTCCAATGGCGTATGACAAATTTTTTCTGCAAGAACTTATGGAAGATCAACGACTTAAATCTGCGAATGCAAGGGGTAGTGTAGAATTAAAGGCCTATGTTCAAGAAGTTCTAAGATCTCTTTGTGAGAGACAAGATATGTTGCGAGCACAGAGACCATACTATACTGTAAAACTTGCGGAAAAAGCCGATTCAAAACATCAAAATAAATATAAAGAATCTGTTTTAATTAAAGAACGTGAAATTGGTGCAAGGACAGCTGAAAGGCTTTTGAAACAAATAGAAAAAAGCTTGCGCGAGAGTCGTGTAATGGACTTAATAGCTCAAGCAGAACGTATGCAACAATTTTTGGATGGTAAAACACCAAGAACATTACCAGATAAAGAAGTATATACTGATCGTTTGTACCGGGCCGTTGGCGAAGCGTATTTATTACAACATCGTCTATCATATACTCTGAGTGAACGTGGAAATCGACGTCGTATTGCGTTCTTGATGGGCTTGCCCGTTGGAAGGCCGAAGTCGTTTGATTCTGTAATGGCTAATTATCCTTATAAATTTATTGATATAAAACAAGCAACTGCAAAAGTTATTTCAGTATTAGAAATGTGTGAAAATTCCACAATGAAATGTTGGTTGATGTATGAGATTGCTCGTCTCTTGTGTACTCAAAAAAATTACGCACTCGCAAAATTTTATGCCAAGCGATGTCAACGAGAAGCTCAAGAAATAAGCAATGTTACGTGGTGGTTAAATGGATGCTTTGTCCTTATGAGTGGTGATATGCAACAAGGTAATTCTAACGAGGTTCGTGTTCAAGTTGAAGAAGCCTATGAATATTCAAAGAAATTACAAGACCCAGAACGTGTTCAAGCGTTCTTAAGTAAATGTGCAGAAATGGCGGCAGAATCAGTGACTGCAGATGAGAGAAAGGCTATAGTGCAACGTGAAAAACAAATTTTAGCTGTTATGGATGAAAGTCAGCGTGTTGAAACGCAAGTATTGTTCAAACGGATGTCCACTGTTCCGCCTGGGAGACGATTTTCAGTTTTGCCTCGTAAAGCAGAACATGGTGAAAAGCCAGCAGAACGTAAGCGTCGACTGCAAAGAGGATTATCAGTTATTCCCGGACCAGAAAGACCTCTACCACCCGCACCAAAGTCTGACACTCTCGGATTTCAAGTTTTTGACATTTAATTTCTTTGCGTCATTTTATTGTTATTTTATATATTTATATGCCTTTTGAAAACCCACATTGAAAATAAAATATTTACAGTAAAAACTAAACTCAGGAACTTGTTTCATATCTTTAAACATAATTAAATAATTAGAAATATTTTTTACTGTCATTATAAAACCATCATATAACCGCCACTTTTATAGTTCTTTATTTTTTAATAATTGTTAGAGTATATATATTTCTGCTTCTTCTTTAATTTTTAACTACTTATTTTTATGTTTCAACGTTATATAAATGAAATGTGTAAGCTGTCCGCATCTTAAATAAATGGTAACACTGTGCTAGGCAGAAAACTCTTTAGAAATATTTAAATAATAGAAAAGTGTGGAATTAATATTATTTGAATTTCGTGCAGAGTAGCTACCATTAATACAAAGGTAATGTTAAAATTGTAGAATTGATGTTGAAAAGAGCAACTGTAAGTTTCCTGTCGTTCTTTCCCGCAGAATTAATTATTTTTAATTATGCAGATTAGATTCGAAAAGTGGACATGGATATAAAGTTCATCAACTATGCACACAAAGTTACGGGTGACAATTCATACTCAAAGACTATTTCAAATCATTTGTTTAATAACATAAATAACAATTATAAAAAGCCCTAATTTTTAATAGGTATATACAGCAACACAACAAAATTGTAGTAATTAATCTACACGTAGTATGGTAATCTTGGAGCAAATATGGGTGCTGGTGCTGGCGCAAAGACAGGCGCCCTAGCAAAGGCAGGGGCTATGACGGGAGCCGGAGCGATGACTTTAGCGGGAGCAGCTACAAGGGGTTCACGACGGACGACAGCGTTGAACCCATTTAAGGGGTCAGCGGAGTAGTCCACAATCCTTCTGGTGCCATCAGGATCTACAACACTGTATGAGCCTGTGACGATATCACCATTCCTATGTTCTTGGTGGCCCTTGTAATCACCGGTTAAGGCGTCTTGAACGTCGTAGCCATAAGAGTATTGAGGGAGAGGGTCAACGCGAGCGACTGGTACTGGTGCTACGATGCTGGCGGAGGCTACGCCTACCATGCAGATGAATACTACAATCTGAAATGTAAAATACATAATAAATTTCTTGTGTAACGGTAATAAATAGGTAATTAACCGATATAAATGTTTTATTAGATCTTCACATTATTCACAAATAACAATATAAAATATCAATAAACCTTAAATATTGCTACCATTAATCACAGTGCTACTAGTAATGTAATGAGCCATAAGCGATAGGTTGCGCAACGCGCGAACACGAATTGATATGCACGGATTGTACACCGCACTGAATACATGTACTCATTGCGACATGTTCCTGTTCAAAAGAAAGGATTACTTTTCGTAACTATGTACATCGGGAATATTAATAGCTCACTTCACAGGAAATAATCGATAATTATTTACTTTAATTTATATTATATCTGATATGGAGCTGTATTTTTGCGTTTTACTTTCCTGTTTTTGTAATAAACTACCTTTATTATTATAAAAAAATATGGAAAGCTACCTTACTGCGCTTTATAAGTGGGCTCAATAAATTAAAGAAGTGAAATTTATACCTTAGATCATTACAAATAAGCTTTGCTCAACTCTTTTGTATACAAAAATAAACATACGTGGGACATCCATTCAAATCAAAGTCTTTTTTTTTCCATTAAAATTTTACTAGTTACTGAAATTAAGTTCAATAAACAATGAAATTAGGTTAAAAAATTTGAACTAAAATCGAATACAAACAGTACATTTGAATTTTTTCAACGGACGTTGAATGCATTTGAATTACTAGTATCTACAGAACTGAGTGTATTCTTTAAGAAGATAAGTAACGAAATGGTGCGTTGCTCAATCAAATATGGCCACAAGATACTGTCCGCGTGATAAACGCCATGATAAATAATAACACAAGTTGTAGAACTATTATTAGTCGAAGATATTTATTCTTGAACTTCACAGCTATCGCTAACTTTTCAAGAATTAAATAAACATTTTTTAATGATTCAAATATATATATACGAAAGCATATACTTTTATAGTCTTATTGACAATTTGAAGTGAGTATTCAATCAAAGAAAAACATGCCTAATATTACATAATATTATTTTAATTTATTATAAATATTTATTAATGTTATTAAAAATAATTTCTCACCTTGCTGTTCATGGTTGGTTGTTTAGGGGATGTGCAGTGTACAAGTTGAACTGTGCATACCCTGGGACATCACCGCATTATATATACATCGCTGCGTAACGAGGGACGTGAGCACAATACAGGTGGCTCATTGAAGAAAGTTACACCTGCAACACGCTGTTACGCTTTATAATATACTTTCTTCATATAGAGCACGCATGGCTTGAATATATGTCAACTGACTCAGCTGATTGCCGAAAATACGACTCATTTGTTAGAATACTAATTGCCTTAAATAAATTTACATTTAACAACTATAAAATTGTTCTTTTATATCAACATTCAAAAAGTTCTTGCCTAAGATCTTTTCATTTTATATTCATTCTTATTAGAGAAGTGTAATATTTCCGCAAGAAACGGAAGAAATAAAGGTCCATTACATTAATGCAAGAAGAGAGTAATGATGAATTTATGTAATTGTAATTCAAAATCTTATTAGGTAAAATTCGCTTATTAATAATCTATTTCATTTAATTATAACAAAAAATCCTGGATACCTAAATTAAATCTTGGTAAATCAGAAACTGTACAAAAACTCCTTTAAAAAGTTTATCTAAGTTTTTTATCTTGCATCCATTTGGTATTCCTACAACATGCTTGTAAACCATGCAACTATCTTGACAGATAATGTAGGGCAGGGTAATAATGTTGTATTCTTAATCAATCATTGTATTAATAATTAAATTAAAACTACTATATTACATTGGGTTATAAGTGAACTGTGCGACTTTTAATATAATCTTTAGATTATTATAATAATCTGAAACGAAATTATTATCATTAGGTGGATTGATTATTATATCGATTATTCAAAACTAAGAGGAAATTATTAAATATATGTACAGAATGGTCAAAAAGCAATTATAAATTTGAATCAATAATAACTAAAGGAATAATGTAGATAGAGATAAAAATTGGCACATATGTTTGAAATAACAAGAGTTTTATTGGAAAAAAAGATAATAAATTTTCACAAAATATCTGACTGCTGCTCAGTTTAATAAGAAAAGTAATAGTTAGCTTAAAAAAATTGATGATGTTAAATATAGAGTACGTGTTTAATGTAGATTAAAAAGCTTAAATGTTTTATTTAGTAGGTAGAAAGCGCTAATATTAGAAGCTGGTTCTAATTTATAAAATGGATAAAGGTATCCCATCTATTGAGGTGATCCATCTATTATCTGTATAATTTGTATTGTTATAGATTTTACAAACAGTATATGATTATCAGAAATTATGAAAATTTCCTAAAACTTAGAGGGTTTATCCATGTAAAAAGAAAATTGTTCAACTTTAAAAGTTTTATGTAAAAATATAGAAAAATTATAGATCTCTCATGTAAGGTTAGCTTAACTTTTTCAAACACAAATAAAAATCAAACATCTTGTTTCTCTTCGTCAACGCAATCGAAAGGTAAGCTCTTATGCTTAATTTTTTTGCATTTTGTGTGAAAATTGCTACGTTATCAAAACTATGAAATATGGCAATAGTGAGAAAAAAGCAATGAAATTTGACGAACAATGAGAAGATAAACTATATATGAAGGAGAAAAATTCAAAGTTTATCATTTATAATTTTAATATAAAAAGAAACCATTATTAATTTATATTTGTAGCTCATTTCATACAAAATCATTGGAGACTGTTTAAGATTGTAAATTTTTATAAGTAGTATTCTCCTTAGAGAAATACTTACAATGAACCTTCAGCAAGCGCGAGTACCGCTCGTATTTGACTTTTATATTATATTACTATTATTACTCTTCACTACATATATTGAACGTTAACTATGAATCTATGAAATGTAAAAAGACATTAGCATTTAGGTTATCACCGATTTAAAAGGAGAGCAAATGATACTTTCAGGTTTTTCAAACATGCATCCTGCACATATTAGTTTGTAAAACTTCTTTCAATAAAATAAAGCTTGCTAATCGGAGAGTTTTATTGACTAATTTAAAGAATCAGTTTTAATTTCAACTTAAACCTTATGGGATCACTGAAAGAATACCTTCTAATAGTGCAGATCAATTCATACAATATGAAACACGTCTGAATCCGGGTTTTCTTTACTTTTTTCCGGTACATATGGTGACAATTTGTTCGTTTTACACTACTACTATACAATAACAGTAGTATAGACATAAACTACAAAAATACTTATTTTCAAATACTAAGTAGGTATTTATATATAAGTTTTAGTATTTATGTTATTGTTTTCCAATGATATTTATTTCAGATGTGATTAGAAAATATCCTTTTTAAGGCAGTCTGTGCTTTAATTCGTTTGTAGACAAAGTAAAATTTGTTTTTAGAGGTGGCAATATAAAAACTAGTTACTATTTAATGTCGGTTAAAAATAATATATTGTTATTGCATAGTAAAAGAAATATAATATGCAAAAATTTTTGGAAGACATTAACAAGATGATTGATGATGATTGTATCAGGTTCATATTTGGACTTCGCAAGTATGACCACGTTTCCATTTTTTGCAATAAGCTCGAGTGGCTCTCAATCCGCCTTCGCAGGAATACTCACATTCT
Organism: Dione vanillae; assembly: GCA_037178615.1. Classification (NCBI taxonomy): domain Eukaryota; kingdom Metazoa; phylum Arthropoda; class Insecta; order Lepidoptera; family Nymphalidae; genus Dione; species Dione vanillae. The sequence continues at coordinate 2,457,574 of JAZFAU010000224.1, read as the reverse complement.
CTCTCTTCTCTACTGTATACTGTTCAACCCTAATACCCCGGTTTACCTAAAACAGTGCTTTCCTTAGTGACTCCCATTCCCGTAGTCTTAAAACTCCTTCTCATACTTCCTCATTTTTCACCAAATCCTTTTCTGTTCAAGCAGTTCGCTTGTGGAATTTATTGCCAATTCGTATAAGACGCGCACAATCTGTTGCCGTTTTTAAGAGACTCGTTAAAGCCTATTATTTGTCATTATAAGTTGATGTAGTCGTATTTATTTATATATTACAAATATATATTTATTATCTTACATATATACATACACAGTATACACACATTACATACTATATAATATACGTAAATAAAATATAAATACATATATATATATATATATATATATATATATATATATATATATATATATATATATATATATATATATATATATATATATATATATATATATATATATATATATGTATTTATATGTATTTATATTTTATTTACGTATATTATATAGTATGTAATGTGTGTATACTGTGTATGTATATATGTAATATGTATGTATAAGTGTATATATAATTTAAAGTATGTACACCTCCAAACCCTTTTCGTTAGCTTCAATGTCCTCTATCCAAAGGTTGTCTGGAAGAGATCGCTCTTCTAGCGATAAGACCGCCTTTTGTACCGTGTTTACTATTGTGTTGTGTTTCTTTGTATATTTCTGTTTTTGGTGTACAATAAAGTATATTTGATTTGATTTGATTTGATTTGATGATCTTTATTCTGAGAAAGTGTTTTATATGTCTATTTCTCGTTCCAAGAAAAGTCAATATTAAGAAGATAATGAAAACTAGTTTAACATAAATTTTATATAACATTTAAATCCTACAAAAGTAATAAAATTAAATATTAAAAAATGTATATTATAACAATACTTCATGTTGACAATTTTGCAAATATTAAGCAAATGTTACATTTTTACGGCCATACCTTCTTTCTCTTGTTATTTAGGACTTCAAGAAATAAAAAAATCTTAGCCTCAATAAGCTTTAGGTTGATGGACATTTATAGTCCCTTATTCGATTGAAATTGACAAATTTGCATTTAATGAAATAGTAGTCATACGCAATTTGTAAACTTACATATAACACACATATTGCTTTAAAATGGCGAAGAATTGTAATTGCAAGCCTCTTCTTCACCCTATATACATCTTCATCATATATATATATATATATATATATATATATATATATATATATATATATATATATATATATATATATATATATATATATATATATATATATATATATATATATATATATATATATATATATATATATATATATATATATATATATATATATATATATTTAAAGGTACTAAGTAAGGTATTAAGTCTAATTGTTATATATTATTTGTCATAATTATAATATTTTGTTACTTTTCTGACTTTGCAGATTGTAGTTTGGATTCTTAACATAAAAATAAAAACAAATAAATAAACAAAGTAATAATTGTATTCAGCTATGTACATGTCAATTCTTTACAAAATAGGCCATCAAGAGAGTTTTTTTTTCAAGGGTACCGGTATCCAGCAGCTACGTTTTCTACGATTTTAGCTGGCGCAGCAGCTAGACGCGCAGGTGCCGCTACGGGGGCGGCATATGCTGCGGGTACAGCGGCAAGTCGAGCTGGGGCAGCTGCGGCATAGGCGGCTAAAGGAGCCGAATAAGCAGCAACATTTGAAGCATAAGCCGTTACTGGTGCTGCATAACGGGCGGCTACGAATGTGCTAGCGTCGTAACGGGCGGGCGACGCGAAATATTGGGCAGCAGGAGCTGCAACGTATTAAGCTGCGGGAGCTGCGACGTATTGAGCTGCGGGAGCTGCGACATATTGAGCTGCGGGAGCGGCAACATACTGAGGCGCTGGGGCAGCTACGTATTGAGCTGCTGCAACAGGGGCAGCTGCGTACTTTGCAACCACAGGAGCAGCGGCTACAGCATATCGGGCAGCTGGGGCAACGGCATAACGGGCTGCAACTACTGCTGGAGCGGGTTGAGCTACGATGGGTGCAGCGACCTTGGCGGCTACTACTGGCTCAGCAACTGCTACGGCTGGAGCGGCGGCAATTCTTGCTGGCTCTGCGACAACAGCTGGGTCTGCAGCTACGAGGGGCTCTTTACGTACTACAGCGTTAAAACCATTAACGGGATCTGCGGCGTAGTCTACAATACGGCGGGTACCATCAGGTTCCACAAGAGAGTACTGTCCCTGTACAATATCTCCATCACGCTGTTCTGATTGGCTCTTATAATCTCCGGTTAGAGAGTCAGCTACGTCATATCCAAATCTGTACTGAGGGAAGTCGAATTCTTCTAATCTAGCCGCATATGCAACCGGCGCTGCGGCAATAGCAGCAGCTGCGCTTCCGTAGGCCACAGCCACCAAGCAGGAGAAGACCACAAACTAAAACAATAAATATTAAAAATTAAAATATAAATATTAAAATTTTATGTATTTTGACACGATGTTATACTCGTATGTTTTGTTTTTTGACAACTAATGTAAATAAAATAACAGTAGCTCACAGAACGACTATAAATTGTAATTAGTAAAAAATATTTGTGTGTACACTAATTTGACACGTTTTTTAAATATTTATTACACACTTTATCACTAACACAATAAGTTGGCACTTCACAAAAAATCCATTAGGGCTCCGTACCTTGAAAACCATTTTGCTGGGGTTTGTTTTGTTGTTATGCACAAGGATGGTAGAAGATGTAAACTGTACTCCTTGTTAGACACTAACCGTATTTATAGTAGACAGTGCTATAGTCTTGCCTCATCCTGGTGGCATCTCCAAATTTAAATATATTCAAGTACGCACGTATGAAACCTGGCCGCTGGCTCAGCTGGACAATGCCATGTCAACAAAGGCGCTTCTTGTGTAATTTCACTTGAGCTGTGAAATATAACGGTCATGCCAATTTTTTTCTATTATATCTATTTGTTACAGATATTTCACGATCTTCACGGCTTAATACCCAATACACCAACTATTTTGAACTATTGTACATATAGAGTGAATTATTATATAGTATCAGTAATACTTTGTATGCGTATATACTTGTTAATACTTGTTAATATCGAAACTGGTACATCTATTACTATTTGTACTTGTATTGAAAGATAAGAATCAAGTATTGAATTTTGTGTATTCCATGTCGATTAATAGTAAATATTATTATTATTACTCCGATAATATAACGTTTTCTGTATAGATTTAAACAATAGAAAAGATAAGGTACAAAATTGACGCTAAAAGACATTGCGTTATACATAAATTTTAGTAAAGAGTGCAAGTGATCCAGTTTAAATGTAGTTACTCTTGATGCAAACGTTTGAAACTCGTCCGGATCGTGCCACGAATCGCTAAATTGTGAAATGACTCAAAAGTTTTCTAGTTCTTTGTATACTTAGTATCAACTATAAATCATTAAATGTATAAGAACTTAATTGAATTTATTACATCATACTTAATGTACTATATGAGCTATAACTTTAAAGTATTTATGATTTTATTATATTTATTGATTATTTTGATATTGATCGTAAAGATTTTTTAAAGCTTTTTAAATTTTTGTTAGTCATTCAAACATCACATACTCTAAAATATTCGGCTTAAACTTTTTTTTCAATAGTCTTATTCTCTTTTAATTACAGTTTAACGTCGCTAATAACACAAACAATAGAATGGTACCTGCATAATATTGGAGCTTGTAACAGTTGCACAATAAAGTAAAAGAATCCGTCTCGTCTCATTCCTATTGTATTCAGAGTGACAAATACGTACATAGGTACGTGCTGAATTATTTGGAAACTGTAAAAATATTTTTATGAAATAGACGGGCTGGATTCGTGGAACAGCTTGCAAGTGTTTGACTGTGCAAAGGATGGTTACTAATATAGTGTACTATAGATTAGTTTGTAAATTTTTTTTAGTGGTTTTTAAGATGAAAAATGTCGTAGTGGAGCAATGGAAGCGACTGACGGTTAATACGATGGTTAACATCGATCATATTACGGAGGAGAATGGTTATATTGATATTAGTCAGTTCCGTACAGTTCAGAAGATTTAATCTACATTATTAGTACTTTCTATTAATGTTGAATAATAAAATTTGGATGCAAGTAAGTGTTTATACCGTATATTCTCACTTCTTGTCAAATGTCAAAAGTTTAGGACCTGGGTCAATGAAATACAATTAATAAAGTCTGATACACTGAAAATAAGAAGTTTTTATAAAAAAACCTAATACACAGACTTTTAGTATCAATTTTTGTGCTTTTACTTCTCGTTTTTTATATAACATTCTTATATAAGAAATGAAATGTATAAATATTCTTCTTCATAATTCTTCCTATTCTTTTATTGGTCATATAACAGAAAAATATTTGTATTATTACTTATTAAACCTGTAACTTACGTGAAATGTATATATAGAGCAGTCGGACTCGACCATAACTAGTGCAATATCACAAGGCCACGAGACAAAGGTCGGGTGACTCGCTGCCTAACCTAAAATTTCACATAGACGTGCTTAACACGTACATATATGCATGTGTGTAGGTAAGTGATACGGTAACCCTTGATTAGGGTTGTTAAATATTTATAAAAAACTGTATTGTAAAAAAAATACCGAATAAAGAATTTAAAAAAATAAATTTTAAATTATTCTGTAAATAAGGTTTAAAAATAAAAAAAAATATTAAAATTTTATTTACAGAATATTTTTTAAAACTTTTATTTACAGAATATACATTGTGTCTATTAAAGTTCCAGTTGCATAAGGACACAGTACAACGTATCAAATAAAATATACTCAGTAAAAATTAGTTTCATTATTTAAATTTTATTATATATATTGGATATATATTATATGTTTATAGTAAATAAACTGTCATCCCTAGCTCGCCCCATTAAAATCGACACGCGTATGAAAATGGCAGGTATTTTCCGAGTGCGCAGCACACGCGTCCTTCACAAGGCCTACCTTTACGCAAGATTACGTTCAGTAAGTCGCTGATTCGTATCGAAAATTACCTGTATAGAAATTTAATATTATATATCCTTATAAAGTCAAAAACAAATTTTAAATACACAACGAACGGTCATGGTTTATTTCAAATGTTTGTAATAATAAGAATTAACGTTTTATAACTTAATAGAATGTTGTGTTTTGTCATAATATTATGTTTAATTTCTATTTTAAACAAAACATAATTTAAAAAGGTCATTTAGTTCTTTGACAAATTAAATAAAATATACAAAAAAGGTTTTGATATATATTAATAACTAATTAATATACTCTTTAATTATTAATGCTCTTTTCTAATGTTGTTAAAATATATTTTTTATAATTTTAATTAAATATAGTGGAAAATCAGTTTGGTTGTTTGGTTATATTATTATTCTTTTAATTAAAGTTGATCAATGTGGATTGGACTTGCCAAGTTTTTGTCGTTGTGTGCTAACGGCCTCTTTACCTTTATGAGAGATAGTCAAGATATGTCATCACTGTTCATGAAGGTAGCTTAAATTACTAATATAAAGTTATAATATTACGTATAGACAAGTAAAAAAAATATTTATTTATGCGTTGTAGCGCAGAAGCACAGTGTCTGACGATAATTATGGGTTTGATTTCCATTTGGAAAAGGAATTATTTTTATTTTGGCAATAATACAAAACAAGCTATCGAGTTGCCGCCTTCATGTAATGACACTGAAAGCAGGGAGTAGTATGTCTTAACACCTCACTCTTACTACTGTAATTTATGCTGGATGCAACGTACTAAGACATTTAGTTAATTTTTTGTCAGAGTATATCAGTATGTAATGGATATGTGTCCAGATCTTATTGGGGTAAATAATTATTGGATGAATTCATGTCCCATTTTTTTACCTTTGCACTGTGTACAAGTAAAATTTTTCTTTATATTTTCGTTCAAATAAGGTACATTCAATATTATTATATTAATAATCGACATCAACGCACATGCGCGTCAGTGATTAGGTTTTATTTGAGTTATCGATGTGTAATATGAAAAAAAATAAATAAAATTCTTTTAAGCACGCGTACGCTCTATTTTAATTTCTACTTTTACACAGCAAGGCAGACAGAGAGAACCGCAGAAACTTAGTGTTAAAACACTTCTTGCTCCAGAGCAAAAAAAGAGAATTTTTTTTTAGCTTCACGCTTTATCCCGCACATGGCAGGGTAGGCGGAGGGAAGACACTCAGTTAAGACACTCCGTTGCTTAGTCCCGCTTCCTCTGTCCCCGCGTTCTGCCTTTTTCGAGGCATTGCGTGTTGAGTGGCGGTACTCAACGCCTCGCTTTCCCTAGTTTGCCAGAGCGAAGAAAATAGAAATAGAAAAATCCATCTTCTCTGACCGGGAATCGAACCCAGAAACCGTCGAGTTACAAGCAGAAGTTGCGCCTCTGCGCCACGACGGTCCTCGAAATAAAAAAAATCCATATTCCTGAGTGGGAATCAAACCCACAAACCGACGTCTCAAATATTATGCTTAACATAATTTCTTGTACGTGCATTTTTTATGTCCGGTATTACTTTCTCTGGCGGCCTCTGTCAACTCGCTCTAATACCATGTGCTGACATTTTGCTCGTACTCACTCTGGAACTAGTTTGCACTCACCTTCACATTATTACAGGACGCAGTGTGTATTGAATTCACGAGTGCATTACTAATGAATGTCACTTGGGTTGTTTTAATGTATTACTATATTTTGCAATTGTTTATTTTTGTTTTAATAATTGTATTACAAAGGAAATTTAGAATACGATGTGCTTTCTATAACATGATCGCGACTAATTTTGACGCGAAAATTAAAACTAATTTTAAATTACTCACATAACATATTTATATTATTATTTGGATCATATTTGAAGTTATTGCCTAATGGCACATTTATTAATCAAATAGTTTTTGGCTTGTTAGATTGTCATCTTTGGAAAAATTTATTTTTTTTTATTAAAATTTCATTCTTTATTAGAAATATATCTAAATAATTTATTAACAACGTTGTTTCTTATACTTGCTTATATATTACATATTAATATTAACAAAACTTATAATAATAATAATCTCAATCGTATAGATTTTTTTTAAATTTTAAATAACAACTTCACGTAACAACGCAACGTTGTTGTAATATAAGAGTATATATATCTCGATTGATCGATATAAAGACGACGTTTCTACTAAAACTTGTGACTGTAAAAATATATTTTTTGATTAAAAGATGTCTTTCTAGTGATATCAAGTAGTTAAAATCTCAGTAGTCAATTTTTATTTAAGAGTTTTATTTATTTCAAGTTTCAACGGAAAAAGGTTGAGTTGATGCCTTTATATCGGTTGTTATTTATATTGTAGAATATAATAGATATTATTTATCTATTATTTCATTATGAATACCTTTTAGTTTAGTAGAAAACCGTACATTCGATATATCTGATGCAACTTGCCCGTTCTGCATTTACTCGGATAAATTTGATACGTTCTTATTCCTTTACCTTTGCGGCCTTTTAAACTAAAATATTCCAGTTGTATACGCGCTACTTGCCCCGCATATGTTATGTTTAAGACTCATAATCATATTATACCAATTTAAGTATAAATTTTAAACATAGAAAAGCTTATGTTTAATATAATAATGCAACTGATATAAGATATTAAATTATAGCTTTACATAACCTAAATTTGAAATAAATGCCATATATTATTATTAGGTGCAATAAATTTAGCTACTTTATCTACAAGTGTCTTCTAAAACGTAATGATTATAACCAATAAATGAAAATAATATAAGATCATTTCACAATCGAAGAAGCATATTATTTAAATATACGTATATAATGTTTAAATCAGATATTATAATTTATAAAATACTCTCAACTATTACCTATCCCAAATATAAATGGATCTTAAAGTAGTCACTACTCACATAAAACTATATTGGAATTAAATACATAACCTTTGTTGTAAGTAGTAATAGGCACATAGGTATGTATATGTAGGTGTGTAGGTGGACTGTGATTAAATTGCAGTCTAACACATATCGTTATGTCCTCGCACTCATTTATAAGTTCAGAATTTCTAGTATGACTAAACTATGTAACATACTTTATAAACAATCTAAACGTTGTCAATATATAAACAAAAACTGACTAGATGTATTTTTCACTTGACAAAGTGTTTACACATTAATTCTTAATGTTTTCTTCAAACTGAACTTTATGAATTTAGGTAGGGTTTAATTAAAATACTTCCACATCGACTTTTTAATTGTACTTATTTAAAAATATTGTGGATTATGTCTATATGTAAAGATTAAGATAAAATCCCAGGGACGATCACCAACTATCTTAATATGTTAAGAAATATGTGGCAATATACTTTTTTTAAGAAATAGATATATAAAAGAAAATAAATACCATAACTAAATTAATAAAAACGCTAATTTAACTACGCAATAATTTTGTATGATCATTTGCAATAAATTGAAAACAAAAAATCTTCATAAGGTTAGTTGTATTACACGCTAGCGGCCATGGTGATAGAAAGATATGTTACGGAGGTCGGATGAAATCAAAAGTGGTAGAACGAGTGGGGCTACCAATTATATTTACAACTGCTTGCCGATGCTTGTTCACGCTCTTTGTTATAATGATAATGATTTTGGTAAATGTATAACATTGAATACATGAGGTAAAACGAACATTACTGTAAATATATCGAAAGCATCTTGAATTCTTGAAGCATCTTGATTTTAGTTGTATCATTATTTTAATAGATTGTTAAAACCACTTTAGTAAAAACTTTATTTAGTGCAAGGATTTAAAAACTACAAAATTAAACTACCACTTTTAAAACATAATGTGTAAGAAACTTACGCAATAGTCAATAATGTCACCTGAATTATGAGAGTACCTTCATTGTATGTGTCGGTCAACGTGGGTGTAATACGAGTAAAATTTTAACTAAACATAGATAAGCTAGTTACAGAGGTTTATCGAATAGTTATATAAAAATAGTAAAATATTATTTATTACTAATTAATCATTTTGCTTGTAAATGTAAGTTGTTTTAATATTAGAATATACGTACATTAAATTCTAATTATTATTCTATCGACGAACTTGAAGTACTAGTTCATATGCGATATACGTAAAGCTCATTATAGAATCAGAATTAATACGCTGACTAGTGATTAACGAATGTCAGTTTTTTAATATTCGCGAATACGAACGTGAATGTAAATATATGCTTTTGAAATTCGCGAATGCGAACATTGAGTAATTCTTTTAAATTTAGCGCTAATTGTTACAAGATAGCACTTGAAATGTCCGTTCCGTCGTTACTTATTGTTCTTTAAAGTAAGAAAAAATTGTTATACTTATAGTTTATTGTAATGTATGTGTTTGATTATTATTTTAATTTTTGTTTAAGTACATGTTTATAACATATAACAAGTATATAACATTGAAAACCTACGTAATAACTGATCAAATTTTTTTAGAAGAGGGAAAACATTTTTTTGTTTGTTTATAGTGCAATAATAAACTTGTTTCATTACTACAAGATACTATTTTTGTATTAAAAATATAAAAAATTAAAAGATATAAAAGTTAAGATGATTTCGATTTTAATTATATATATTGTCGTCGTCAAATCTTTATTTTTCTGACATTCATTATGCGCATAACATTTTTAGAAATTGCAAATACGCATGTTTAACAATGTGCTAATGTTCGCGAATGCGAATTTTCGTTACATCACTAATACTAACCTATATTTTAATAAATATATGATATAGATAATATATGATATTTATAATTTGATATAAATTCAAATACACAATATGAATTTTTTACTATATTTTTATGATCATTAAAAATTAGAGCGGATTGTATTTCATCTAGCGTAAAATAAAACCATTCTTAACTTATTGCCCAAATTCAAAAACATTGGGAGATGAGTGGTAAAAATCACCGTAGCAAAATTTCATACCCTTTCAATACTTTTCATAATGAGGAGATATGAAAATCTGCACTTTGATAAGCTCCCATAATAATAATAAAATAGTTTAAGCTTATCAAATACGTACATTTATTTCTAAATATCTATTACATCCATAGTTACTCTGTCTAAGCTTTCATAAAATACTAAGTGTCAAGGCTATGCCCCTTATTGTTTTAAATGATGTAGAGGCTGACTTGTAATATCTAAATATTTTTTGCAGTTCATCAATTCATATTTTTTGCATTATTTTATAACAAAATAAAATCACGAAAAATATCTTGTTAACTTTTATAAGTAAAAATTACTTACACTTTTACTGATAATAAATATGACTTAAATGAAAAACTCATTATTTTATTTTACATAAATATAAAAACAAAACTTTTAAAATAACCACATTTTTAATATTATACTATTTATTATATTTATATGTTATACATTTACGCATCATGTAACTGTAAACATACCGGTTATGGGTCCAATTCCCATTGGCGGATACCTATTCTCAATCCCTGATCTTCTTGCTTTCTCATTTTAATTTTTCTCGCTCTCCAAAACAAAGCATAATGTTGAGTTCCGCCTCTTACCACGCAATAGCTTGAAAATAAAGTAAAATAAATAAGAAATTTTACATTTCATTCGCTTCTTTCTAAAGCTAAAACAGTGATGACGTGTGACTTTTTTTCACGGTAAGTCGAAAAAAAAATATTAAAAACATTAATTAAGAGAATATAAAAAGCTCACTAGGTTTATTTATTGAGCAAAACTGATATCGCTTACATTGCATAAAATAAAATTAATTTATAGCCAGAACTTCGTTACTAAATCAATTGAGCCGTATTTTTTTAAATGGTAGTAGGTCCATTTTGACAATTTTTATTTTTTTCCAAAAAAATCAATTAAATTTTCAATGTTTTTATCATTACGATTTCCCGTTCCTCATAAAGCTACAAATATAATGGAAAATGGAGTAAGTTAAGACTTACTCCATTTCTTGAAAAATGGTGTAAGTCTTAGTTTAAAATTTTACTGTACATTATGTACCGAATAATGCCGTTTTTATATATATCATGAGTACTATAAAAATAAAAGGCTTATCGTATAGAGAATGAGATAGTTAATATTTCGTAAATGTAAGATTTTAAAATGGATCCATTTGAAGTCAACACAATCACACTTGAATAATTTAAATTAATTTTGTTCATAAAAAATATAAATTAGTCAAATAAAATAACATTATACTGATGAAATTATTCAAATGCAAAACCTTATATATTTCTCTTTTTTATTACATTAAAGTCTATGTATTCATTTCAAAAATAAATCGTCAATAAGGTTAATGGTATGCTTTATCATACAAGTTGTCATTTGTGTTTTATAAATGTCTATAATACTTGCAAAACATTATTCAAAGTTGGAAAAAACGTATGTGACACGAATGTGACACGAATTAAAAATAAATCACTTAAAGTGCATTTAACATTATGTTGAAAGTTCTCAGTAAGGTAAATTTTTATCAAGTCAAGATAAATAAAAATATCTTTAAAGTAATAAGCAAAAGTTATATAAGTAATAATTGAAGAGCGTAACAAGAAATTTTCATATTTAAGTGGGTGATATAAACTCATAAATCTAAATGAAAATTAATAGCAGTCCAAAGTAGCAAGGCATAAAATCCACACCCATGGACATTGCATGCGTCCTCTATTATAGAAGATACGATTTTAATTATTTTAGTTTTGTTTGATCATGCATATCTTAGGAATAACGTAGCGTTTTCAAATAATGTTTTAATATGGCTTTTAAGTTTGGGCAAGAAGATAACAAAAAAAAGCAAGTTATAGCTTATACTCATAATTTGTTTTAAATTTTGGCACGCCTAATGTAAAATTATAGTTATTTATCAAGTATATTTCAAAGGCATCATGATCAAAAATGAATAATTATAAACTTCTATGACTTTCAGGTCTGAGATATTTATTAACTTTAGTGAACCGGTGGTAATGTTCTTAACTTTAAAAAAATGAATTTTTTGAGCTTATTTTGAGTAAAATTATTTGAAACTAAATGTATTCACTTAACTATGTGAAATATCATTATTTTATATACTTAAGTAAATATATTCATGTCATAGCAAAAAAATAATTGTATATTTATGTGAGTGAAGCATTTAATTTTCTATTGACATAAAAATTAAGGAATTCAAATCCATGTATTACCAGAATAGATCATCTAAACTGATAAATGGCACCTACACAAATTGTATTTGGACTTAACTCTATGTAGAGTAATAAGCTAAACTATAACAAATATTAAAAAACCGGTAAGTAAATAATCAAAGTCGAATGTTATTATTAGTTAGATATAGTCATGTGGGCATCATCATCATATTATGGAAGATTTGGTAACAAATAAGCCGCTGATACGCGGCTATGAAGAGGAAAGCTTGATTCAATATGTTGTGGATAAAGTATCTATTTAGATTTTCTTTTTTCGTCTCTCTATAAGGCGGTGGTTGTGATTGTGATGACTTTATGTCTTATGTAACAATAGTTTATTTTCATTTTTTCTCCGAGTCAAGACAAAGAACTCAAATGGAATTCTATCTAGTGTACTATAATGTTCCTAAAGTGCTGTCTCTGCCAATCTTATTATATGTGAGATGAGTGTAATGGGTTGAGTATTAAATAAAGCGTATAATTGGTTCACTGAGCTTTTTCTATTTAAGTGCATAAATTATTAGCAACACCGGCTGCTGCGGTTTTAGCTTTGTAATATATCTATGTATACTAAAATAGTCAACACACTTTTGATAGTTACATATTTATTGAAAATGTAAAAAATATAGATCAAGAAAATACGCAGCATTAACATTTCAATAAAGTAAAAAATATAAAAGATCTCCTTTTTTGTTCCTATTTTTAGTTGAATTGTGACGTTGTTATAAATACTGTATTAAGCTAAGAAAGTTTTAAATACTTCTAAAAATAAACAAGCTTCTTAGGAAAAAGAAAAATATATTTGTTTGGCTTGGAAAAAATATAATGTATTTTTTTTATAGCTTCACGCTTTTATCCTGCATATTGCAGGGTAGGCAGAAGGAACTACAGGAAAGGTTAAGATACTCCGTTGCTTGATGCCTACTTTCTCCGTCCCTGCTTTCCGCCCTTATCGAGTAATTGTGTGTTGAGTGGCGGAACTCAACGCCGCGCTATGCCTAGATTCCAGAGCGAAAAAAATAGAAATAGAAAAATCCATTGTCTTTCAGTGGGAATCGAACCCTGAAACGCCACGACGGTCCTCCTAATGTAAATAATTGGTTTAATTGATACAAATACAGTTTTCAACAATGTTTTACGGAATACGTGATACTTAGAATTTATTCACGTAATATTTAGAATTAATTATATTTCAATCAATTCGTATCGTAAATATAAAATATAATAATTTAAAGAATTTTTTATACTACGACTATAGCTTCTCACTTAATTTTCATACACAATTACCTAATTCTATAAATTTTATTAAATTTATTTTTAAAAAATGCAAAAATTTAAGCAACAAATATTTAGTTAATTTTATACAATATTTACTTATCAGTAAAATATTATATCAAATGACCTGTAGCTATAAAAATAATAATATTTTTTATCTTAATTCAATAGATTAATAGTCATTACAATTAACTGCAAATCTGACGCTCGTAGATACATTAAGAAAGTGTCTAATCGCACCTTCGGCACATACTTAGTACACAATGTAGGCATTTATTATAAGCTATCGGTAAAGCATTTAAGGTCAACTTGAAATATGGATCAATGCCTCCATTATCAATTGAATGGAACACAAGGAATTATTCGCGAAGACCTCATGTGATAAAGAATTTAAAATAGTAAAAATATTTATATATTCGTAATTTATTATAGTATATGTATATGATAAAAAATATAATGATTTTATTAAGTTATGAAAATTTCTACGTATATTTTATAAAATCATGTTTTGATTTAAATATATATTTAAGGTAGGTAAATGTATTAGATACACATCATGGCATCAAACGAAAGATGGATGACTTGATTCCCATTACAATACCCTTAGTGGGTTTACGTTTTGTCTTGCTAGGTGCTGCTAGGTAAACAGAAAATCTATATTGCCGTGCGATATAAAGCGTGAGCGTAAAGCTTAACAACAAAAAAATATATTGTATATGTGCTGTTCATATATAATATAAGTGGTATGTACCTATATATTCTTTGGAAAGTAATACGATTTTAAAAATATTAAATTAATTTAGGATAATTTATAGTTATACTATAAAAACATAACACCAGTCACATAAAAATCTATTATATGTTATAAAAGTTGTCTTGTTTAAATTTAAAGCTTATACAAATTTTAAAAATAATTATTTATAGCACACAAAAAATGTTGTAAGCATTACTAAGCATACGATTACGATAGTCTCTGTAAAGAGAAATTCTAATAGGCATGTTGTATTAGACTAAGAAATTATAGTGAATTTTTACATTTTTATGGTAGCTTTAAATTCACACCCATATACTTTAGATGTCACATATAATCCTTTGAACTTTAAAGCAGTCAAGTGAATGTAATGGTAACTGTTGACCGGTGCTCAATTTGGTATAATATATTTATCCTCCAATAGAAAAAATATAAGAAATTACAAGATACTTTATTATAACATATCAAGATAATTCTATTAATAAGGAAAAATTTAAACTTTTAAAATAATTGTAGTAGTAAACGTAATTTTAATTTTAGAGCTTCTACAGAAGCTGAAAATCGTTTCTAGGGCTAACTCAGGGTCGCCTGACGTCATTGTTAAGTGAAAGGGTGAGCCCCCGCATACAGTATAAAAGCTCTATGTACTCTCAACTTACTATCATACAACATCCTCACAAGTAACGAACACAATGGCATTCAAGGTACTTATTCATATATGAAAGGTTTGATATTTTTTTTGTCAGCATTGAAACGTAAACACATTTATGTA
Source organism: Dione vanillae (assembly GCA_037178615.1). Lineage (NCBI taxonomy): Eukaryota > Metazoa > Arthropoda > Insecta > Lepidoptera > Nymphalidae > Dione > Dione vanillae. Next base: position 2,442,456 of record JAZFAU010000224.1, on the reverse strand, counting down.
TCTTGATCGTATTTCATTTTCAGTTTGTCGTTCTCGCCTGCCTCTTGGCTGCTGCTAGCGCCGGTGTCTTACCAGCAGCTCCTATCTCCTACGCTGCATCTCCGTTCGTCCACTCAGCTCCTGTAGCTTATGCTGCTCCTGTAGCCAAATACGCAGCTGTCGCACCCGTTGCTAAGGTCGCTGTCGAAGAATACGACCCACACCCCCAATACAGCTTCGCATACGACGTACAGGATGGGCTCACCGGTGACTCCAAGAGCCAGCACGAATCTCGCAATGGTGATGTAGTTCAAGGCTCTTATTCCGTGGTCGACCCTGATGGCGTTAAGCGTACCGTCGAATACAGCGCTGATCCCCATAACGGCTTCAACGCTGTCGTTCATAGAGAACCCTTGGCAGTTAAAGCAGTCGCTCCAGTGGCTAAAATTGCACACGCCTCGCCATTGGCTTATTCCGCAGGTCACTTAGTGCACGCCGCACCTGTAGCTTACAGTGCCACCCCTGTAGTCCACGCTGCCCCCATCGCAAAACTTGCATACTCTTCCCCTTACTACCACCACTAAACAATACCAAAAATGAACTAAGTCATAAACTATTATGACTAATAGGGATCGTATTATGTGTTATGTATGTACTTGAAATTTCTCACCATTTAGAATAAGTAAATTAAATTATTTTTGATCATTATTTATTTCGTTTTATTTCTGAACTAAGGTAAATTTATTTAATCAAAAGCTTAAGTGTAAAATTTGGCAATTACTATTATGCAAAATATAATTACTACTTAGTAATCAACGACAATGTCTCTAATAATATGTCTATAAAACGTGTCTCTAAAACATCCTAAGTATCTACTCTCTCCTAGGCCATTTTTAAAATTAAAAATTAAAATAGAATAAGAGCAACGCCTGCTTACCAAAAAGGTTTTACTATAACAAATTGTCATCTTTCAGTCCATAAAAAGATGATTTTTATTAAAAAAATAATAAATTGCTTAATACACACTATGTGGGTGGCTGACATCACAGCCTTGATATTTACACATTGCAGTACGTAGTTCTCACGACCCATTTGATGTAAAATAGTGGTAGATCTTGTAATGATAAATAATGCCATCGTAAGATCATTTTCGGCAGGACTAGAAAGCGTGTGTGAGATATTTATTTTACTGTACGGATGCTATTATTGCATCTAGAAAAATGAAATGCTAGAATTTTGACTCATATTGACTTGTGTAGTCTATTATGCAAAAAAAAACAGTAAATATATGTTAATAAAAAAATGATTTAACGTTTTATTAAGTAATATTACAACCCATCATAATTGAAAACTAATCTTAATTTGTAAAGAATAATTCAATTTAAAAATATCTAACCCAACATAAAACGTGTAATTCTGTCTGTTTACTTTGTCATTTTATTTGGTCAAAAAGAGATCTGGTAATATTGACGTTTTGTATATTATAATTCCTAATATACGAGAATATTTACATTATCTAATTACAATTTTTTTTCGGGTATAAAATATAGAGTTCGTCACTGGCCCTATACTTGATGTGTAAAGTAAAAAATAAATTTAAATTTAATTACATAAAAAAAAATAAAAATTACAACAAAAAATCATGTAATTTATATGCAATTTCCATAATCTTAAGTATTTGCTTGTTTGGAAGGCCTCGGCAGACGAAGGTAGATAATAATATTTAAAAAAACATAAGATTATAGGTATAAAAATATCAATAAGAAAAAAATATTAATATATCTTATTTTTATTTAATATAGTAGGTAAGTACAATATTTATAATTTAAATAATACTAATCATACATGTAGACGGTGTTGGTATTGCGTCTTCCGTTCCCTATGTAATTTGTTTTACAGCCCCTGCCGCGACAAGGTTTGTATATGTAACTATAATCGTAATCATAGTAATCACTGAAATAAAAATAATAAATATTTATATAGAGTATCGATATAAAATAAAATATAAATAGTGTAAGTATAAAAAATATAATCACTAAATTAGGGTACATATATACATATTGTCAATTATGTGAGACTGACGCTTAAACTAAGCTTTAAGTTTGTCAATTATGTGAGACTGACGCTTAAACTAAGCTTTAAGTTTATGCTTGTAATAGAATATAAGGAACTAAATAATTTTACTTACTCTCTCCCATGTCCTCCGCCCCCACGTCCGCCGCCGCCCCCCTGTCCACCGCCGCCGCCTCCACGACCACCGCCGCCTCCACCTTGTCCGCCATAATCACCGTCACCTCCTTGACCGCCATCATTACCAGCATTACCACCGCCGCGGCCCATACGACCACCAGCACCGTATCTACGTGATAACAAACAAACAGATTCTAATTAAATATAACAAATTGGAAAAATTTAAAATAAAATATAGATTCTAATGAGACCTAAGAAATTAGAAAAATTTAAATTAACAGAATAGATTGTAATTAGATACATAGAACATTATATGAATAACAAAATTGACGATAAAAAAGCAGGTTAAATACATAAAATAAAAATCTTACGGTTTAGCTTCGACGATTGTTAATAAAACAATAGCGCAGAGAAGAAAAATGCACAATTTCTTCATCTTGAATGATTTAAGCAACTTGTTCGTGAGTGTCCCGAGAGTAATATGCGGTCAGAACTAAAGCAACGTCTTTTTATAAATCACAAGGATAAAGGTCAATTTGATAAAAGCTTCGGCTATACAACACAACGAAATCATAACATAGTGATTATATTTTACTCATAATCTAATTATTACGAGTTGGTCTTTCCCTGGAGCATTTTACATCTTGCTTACGCACGACTATTTTAGTATTATCTTAGTTTAGTGGGTGTAGCATCTTGCTGTAAAAAAATATGGTTGTGGAGCCAATCTCAACTTGGCGAACAAACATATTTGAATTATAAATTCTCATATTATGGTCGAAAATTTCTCCTCCAGTACTCGGATCTTTTCTTTCGTTGTTTTATAATGTAATTTCTCAACAAATTTCACAAGCCTTGGGTTTTTTTTGCTACAAGAGGGCGTACCCTTTAACCCATTAACGACAATTTGAAGATTTATTTTATTGAAGATAATTTAGCACAACTGTGATTAAAATCCTTATATATAAGAAAAAATTGAAAACTATTCATGAATACGCGGTCGCCGATAATCAAGACTCTGAACCATATTGTTTATATGTGAATTCAAAAGCTTCAAAGGGAGCACTGAAGACGTCCTTTGCTTGGGCAACTTTCATCATTAAAGATACTATCTTTAATGATGAAAGTTTTCAAAATTTTGAGAAATTGTACCTAAGGATGATAGAATAAATTTTAAAATAAGTCATTATGACTAGGCTTTCTATCGGTCTCATACACACTATACTTCTTAACTGGCGTTTTAAGAGTCAGTGCAAATGAGTCACACAGCTCTAAACATTCCTACTAAATACAACCTGATCTACCACCATATACATAGACAAAAATAATATAGTTCATGTTCTTAAAAAAGAAGGGGAAAGGAAAGGTTGGTAGGGTTTTGAATATATGTTTTTTATGTATATTATGCGATTATTATGCAAATTATGAATTTATTTTCGTAAATCTATTTTAAGAAGATTTCCATACAAATTTTATGACGACCAATATAAAAATAACATTAACTTATAAGTATGTACAAGAGTTGGTGAACGTCATTTTTATAGTAATAAAACGTTTTAAAAAGTAAATAGGTAAAATATATTAACAGTATATTTAATTGGTATTAAATTATTTTTACCTTAAAGTAACTATAATATTATTGTCTATTTTTAACTTTTTTTAGTTTTTAATTACATGTTTGTTGTTAGAGACTTGTTAAAATTTAACAACCATTGATTGATACAAAACTTAAACGAAAATTTAAACATAATATATTACAGTTGCTTATTATGAATTTGCTTTTAAAAGATAACTAGCTCTGCTTACGTGCTACTTTTTATGATAATTAACTCTTATCGGTTTGCAACGATTTTTATTACAAAATTTCTATTTTTAAACATTTAAAGATATATATTAAATTAATGCTGTAAGACTTTCTTACAGCCTTAGTTTTGCCTGTATATAAAATATTTTTACGCATATGTAATATTATGTATATGATACATTTGTAATATTACAACACATAAATTTAAGTGCGTAGACGATAAGGTATTGGTTTTTAAAGTCAAAATTCCATTTATATGTATATTCTCCATATTCGCAAAAAAAACCCCTTAGAATTGTCGGATTCTTCCTACGTAACTGTTATGCAATTAGGAAACCTTAAACTAATTATTGTTTATATATTACACTGTTTCGTAACATTTTGAAATATTGCAACGTGGTGTGAAACCTGCATTATAAGACAGATATAATAAATAGAATCCAATTAAAAGTGGCTTCTATGGCCTGGGTTGTGTGTAAAGTTAAAAATTATAGTATCACTTTGTTGCCCTTCTATTTGTCTCTCTGCCTGTATGTCAGGATCGTTTTGTCCAAATCACGTGCAAGTTAATACTAAATATCCAGGTCGATGGCCTCTTGAAGCATAATAAAAATCAAACTCATAAATCAATGCAATCATAAGATATGAGCGTTTATGTTTTACAATTTTGCGTTTTGCAATCAAAACCTTCAGGGTACTTCTTATTGACCTCGAGACCTATGAAATTGTGGCAACAAGACTACAATATACCACTACTAGTGGTACTATATTCCACTAAACGAAATTTATTCATATACCACAGGAATAAAATAATTACAAACTTATACTGCAGTTCATTTGACACAAAATCTATGCATACGACCGCAAATGTAAGCTTGTCAATTATTATTAGTTATATTTCATTCACCTTAACTTATAAAATTTTACGAAAAGTGAGTGAATAAAATTACATATAAAGGAGAAATCTCAAACTGGATTATTTAAAACTTTAACACAGGAAGAAACCATTACAAGCTAATAAATAGAGTTTATTTCATACAAAATTAGTGAGTATAACTGCAAATTTAAGTTTGTCTTTATTTATGGGTAATATTTACTTAGGAAATAAATACGGAACCTCGTACGGAATATTAATAATTCTAAAGTATATAATTTTAATATTATATAATTATATGATAAGTTAATAATCATATACTCATACACATATTATACATTATCATACGACGTTATTGTGGTTTTTGGATTTTTTTATAAAAATACTGTCTATTTAAGAGTACGTATATTAATTATTGATAGTAATAGTAAAATTAAATATAAGTGATTATATTTTATGTTCAATATGAATTAAAATTATTTACATAAGAATTAAAATAAAAAAGTTATTTTTAATTTTCCCATATACGTTTTATTCCATTTCTGAACGAACATTGAGTTTATCTGTACTTTTCAAGGCTTGAGCGATTTGTTTACGCGAGGTTTGTATACATTAGAGGCGATTTTTTTCTTAATTTTATTAATAAAATAAACATTACACGGTTGCATAAAACTAATAGCATTCAATTACATGAAGTTCTTCAGCACCTACAACGATTATTTTGACAACAATCATTTAATAAACCGGGTGTGTCTCGTAAAGAATCACCAGTTCGATCTTCGTGTTTTCGGGTTCAAAGTCATGTTGCCGGTTCTGTGATATAAATGTTGTGGTAATTGTTATTGCTTTGGAACCGTATTGGAGGATATAACCCCAGTGATGGTCTCAACGAGAGGCGTCCGATATAAATTTACTGAAGGTGAACGTGTCTTATGTTACGAACCAGATCCAACAAAAGCCAAAGTTTTGTATGATTCAAAGGTTTGTACAGTCAATTTTATTGAAATCTTTTAATATATTTCATCAGATTTTATTATTATATCAAAATATATTAGTATACTATAAACAAAGTATACAAATTGATAACATACAGAATGTAAAAATACAATAAATATAAAATGTTAAGAAATATCTTTTTTTAATAAAACTATTGTAATGTGACTTAATGGTAAAATTTTAGGTTTTAGAAGTAATAGAGAGCAAAGACAAGCGTGGTCGCAGAACAGTAGAGTACTTAATTCATTTCCAAGGATGGAATTCTTCTTGGGATCGCTGTGTTAGTGAAGATTTTGTACTGAAAGACACAGAAGAAAATCGACAATTGCAGAGGGATCTGGCTGAAAAATCTCAACTTCAATTGTAATTAAATAAAATTACTGCTTAGTTAATATTTTAATTTACTACATGCATTTTAATAGCATTCATAATTTATAGGGGAGCGTACTTGTACAGAAGAGAACGTAAAAAAGGTAATAGCACTAATTCTGGCTCTGGTCCAGCAAAGAGACCAAGACATGGATTCAGTGACGATGGGTCTTCGACAAGTACACAACCAGATGGAGATGGTAAGCAAATTTGTCATCAAATTGAAATACATATATTGAATATGTTTAGAACCACCTATAAACCTATTTATCTACATTTATATAAATTTTAGAAGGTGAAACTGGGGACACAGATTCTTCTTCAGGATCTGGTTTAAGTAACCAGCCTCTTTCTCCACCTAACTCTCACAGTGGAAAAGCCAGCATAATTTTGCCATCTGCTCTAAGGTAATATAAAAAATATATATACCTTAAAAAAATTAAAAATAAAAAAATATATATAGAAAAAAATGTGGCAAAGATGTGCCTTCACCATTTTATTGTGTTCCATCCTTGTCAAGGGGAGTGCTAACCGTCTCTCCTTTCAATAGACACAAAAACTCAGCTTGAACATTTCAATATATACTTACATATGTTAAACATTTCAATAGCGTGATCTAGAGCTGCTACAAAAACAAAATAAATAGTTTTTATTTCCTTTTTTATGCTTGTTCAATTCAAATGAAAATGCATTTATAAATTATAAAATAGTTACCAATATGCTTAAATATACTACAATATATTTAATTATTACTTTTTACTGTTTCGATGTGACACATTTATATTCAACGCCATCTATTATCATTAAGTAGCATTATAAGGTAGCACTTTTTGTATGTTACCTATGTTTTAAAAACATAAGTTACAGAAAATCATAAACTTCTCTATCAAATTTTCATTTTAGATTCAAATCTTTTTTTTTTCAGCATTAACTAAATTATAGAATAATAGTTTTTTAATGTATTTATTTTATGACAAATACATTTACTGTAGTTACTTTGTAATAAATATTATTATTTGTTTTAAATTATTTAAAACTATAATAATATATATTTTGTTTGTGTTGTTGTAAATAGTGTCTTACAGTAAAGATTTTAATAAGGATTATCAAATGAAAAAAAAAACACATTGACAGCATAAGGCTATAGTCACTATTATTGCTAAGTCAGCCCCATTTGGGGGAGCGGTTATTTGTATTTAAAATCTTTTTGATTCCTCGGTCAGGTTAGACAAACCATTGAATTGCGGCTATCAATACAAATTGTCTCTAATTTGGGTACAAAACCCATAAAAATAGAAGACCTTCTTTCATCTGCCTGGGGAAGGTTATTTTTTTTACTAAGCTATGTAAAAAACAGTGGACGAGTCGGAAGGACCGCAGCGATTGGGCCTCCATTCTCTCTGGCTACCCCGCTAGAAATAGAGCGTGAAGATATGTATATATTTCCATTTTCTTCGCTCTGGTTAATAGGCCCAGCGCGGCGTTGAATTCCGGCATTTAACACGAAATGCCTCGAAAAAGGCGGAACGCGGGATCAGAGAAAGCAGAAACTAAGCAACGGAGTGTCCTAACACTAGGGTCATATGGTTCCTGCGGTTCCCTCTGCCTACCCTGCCATGTGCGGGATAAAGCGTGAAGCTAAAGAAAAGAAAGCATTGCAAATTTACATAGCCGTCGTATTTTTTGTTATACATAAGGTATATTTCAGAGATCGTCTCACATTCGACTATCATCTGGTAGTGAAACGCGGCCGGTTGTCGCAACTGCCGGCGGTGCCGTGCGCCGCACAGATACTAGAGTCGTTCGTGAAGTGGTTCGCGCGCGCCGGCGCGTGGAACCCGCCGCGCGCCCGCCACGACCCGCAGCACCGCCCCGACATGCTCGACGTGTCCTGCAGGTACATCATGTATCCTTAATTCCTCATCCACCTCTCGTGTTCTGTATCCTAATCCGCTTTGCACGTTCGATATCCTCATCCGCATTATATGTTACTTATTCTTACCCCACAACTCGCGGCACTTTACTTTATATTTTTCTATTGGCGTTACTTGACATATTTTCGCCAAGGGGTCTTGTCCACAATAAGTATGCGAAATATAAAAATATGCTTTTTTTATAATAAATATATTCGGCGGAATCATTAATCACAGAACTGCTGATTATCCAAAAACCATTAATTTTCGAACACTTATGGTCCCCATGTAATTTTATATTAGTGCATTAGTTTTCTTTTGAGCACCTCTGCTAACTATAAGTACGTATATAGGATGATTGAAACATATTTATGCTTGCGTTTATGTTTTACATATTTTATAAACATAAAGGAACGTATGCCTAAGTATCTGTCACTAAAATTAATATTATATAAATGGCCCGCAACGGCGATTCGGTGCACTAACACTGGCGTTAGTTCTACACGTGGAGGTTGCAAAAAGTTGAGGCTGCCGATTTATACGACGAATGTGGGTTTTGACAGGTACTTGTTAGCATATCTTTTTAAAAATATTTGTCTAATCTTATTTATTATGATACATGTCATACTTACTGAGCTGCATAGGGTATTCTATCTAATAACAAACCATAAGATTGACATTTTAACACTATGATATATCTGTATACAGTAAATTTCAAATAGATACAGCGTACTACTGGGGAATTATATTAGTAGGTATAGATAAATATATTGCGTTCTCCAAAAGCAATCGCACATCTTAAGCACTTTTTTAATAATTATTTTCCGTCACCGTAATAATTACGCGAGTTGGAGGACATCTGCATTCTGTAAATGCTTCCATTCTGAATCTTCACAATACAAATACATTGGCACATCTACCAGTGGCGTAAGGTATTTACTGCCTGGTTCAGCTTAGGACTTAATGCCCTTTAAAATGGTCAAAATATAGTCAAAAACCACTAGATTGTATTTTTCATTTTCATTAACACATTTTTCTTGTACATGTCTTTATTTTTGATTGAGTAAAATTAGATGAATTAATTTTCAACTTTGATGCCCCTGTGTAGCGAATATTCCACATATCGAAGATGGTTATACGTACCTATAACAAACCCGCGGATATCTTTTTATAATGGCCACTTAGAATATGCCATGTGTCATATAGAACTCTTTAATTATTAACATTTGACCATGCCGGCAAACCGCAGTTTAAAGCTAGTCTTATAAATATTTAAAATTTCCAGGTTAAATTTACTAAGAGAAGTGGCAGATGGCTTAAGAGTGTACTTTGACTTCATTTTAAGAGGGCACTTATTGTACAAACAGGAGCTGGATCAATACCATGAAATTTGCGGGCAATATATCGATGAGTAAGTGTGAAATGTTTACTAATACATTATTTTATAACATTTACGCGTGTGTATATATAAAATATTATTTTTATTACTTAGATATAAGTAGGATGAAGCACTAGTGATAGTAATAGTTAAAGTTTAATAATTGTGTTTTGTATATTGACCTCAATATTTTTTATTATTTTCAGACCAGATATAAAAGCAGAGCCGGATGACGAGGACGATGACAATCCAGATACATCTCAAGATGAGACCTTAGCGTCTTTAGAGGAGGATATGAAAAGTCCAAAGATACCAGAATATTCCCACCTACCACCCGATCCTAACCCTGACTCTAATGTCGATGTGAAACCCGACATCAAAGTCAATTTAAAACCCGACTTAAAACCCGACTTAAAATCCGACTCAAAAGCCGACTTGAAACCTGACTCCAATCACAACTCCCACCAACGTCCCATCTGTAATAAAATAGCAATAAATAACTCAGATAGGAAAATTGATATTGTACCTAACTTGAGACCAAACTCACGTCACGATTTGCGTCCAAACTCACACATGAACACACATACCGGGGAAAATGGTGCAGGTACATTTTATTTTATTGCTTTTCTCACAGTGACTTTTGCTCCAAAAAAAATATTTCAAATAATTAATTAGTAAATTATGATATTACTACTATAGGAATATATATCATAGTCATATTTAACAGAGAACCACAAAAATAATATAACCGAGACGGACGGAGTTGAGAATCACATAGAGCGACGCAATGAACTCGTTACACCTAAGGTGGAAATGGAATCCGAACCGGAAGTGGAAGTGGAAGCGGATATGGAAGAAGAAATAGAGGAGAAAGTGGACAACGGCAATACTCGGGTGAGGAGGTCTCCGCGCCCGGACAGAGAGACGCGCCCCTTACGACATCAGGCCCTGGCACGCAGGTATAAATAATAAATTTACTTAAACAAATCATATAAAATTCTTGCATGGTTCGCAAGAGGGGGCGGTTCAAAATCCCGCTGCGTTCTAAATTTTTATATGATTTCTCTAAGTATTTTTTCTAGCCTCAATGTGGATTTACACTTTAAAAACCCTAAAAATACCGCTATATTTATTTTTTTTTTATATCATTTATTGCACTGCAAAATATACAAATAAAATATTTTGCCTGTCCCTTTCCCATTTTCCCTCCTTCTTGCTCTTTCCCTCGACTCCCTCTGAGGAAAGCGGCGTAGAGTTCCGCCACTTAATAATCAATGTCTCATAATTAGACTTGAAGTTTCCATTTTGCACTCCTACCCTCTGGTACCTAGCAATATCTGCTACATTCAGATCATTATAAGAATGTTTCAATCAATTAACTTATGTGAAATATCATTAGCGTGAGTCATATTGAAAGCTACCTCCGGCGGTAAAGTTAATATTCGCTAGTGTAAAAGTTCTAATAAAGAGATAAAATATGTAAGTATGATATTTAGTGCGACTTTGTGTCGCACGGGTTCTCTAACATACACAGATTACACAGAACATATACTTTTCTCTGGCTAAATCATCTGAAAAATTAATTCAAAACAAAACAATTTTAATTCACAAAGCTTAGCCAATATTTACAATCAAAGATATTACGTTTCATGATCATATCTACATGTAATATTTATTTACATTTCTTTTTATATCTTCACGCTTTATCCCGCACATGGCACTTTGCAGGGTAAGCAGAGGGAACTGCACGAAACATAGGAAGCTAAAGTTAAAACACTCCGTTGCTTAGTCCCCGCTTTCCGCCTTTTTCGAGGCATTGCGTGTTGAGTGGAGGAACTCAACGCCAGGCTTTTCCTAGTTTCCCGAGTAAAGAGAATGGAAATAGAAAAATCCATCTTCCCCGAGTGTGAATCGAACCCACGAACCGTCGCATTTACATATAGCATATATAATTTATTTATTATTATTATATACGACTCTCAGGTTAAGATCGCATAAGTCAGCAGTATCACAGTCCGAAAATGAAGAACCGGCGCCGTCCACGTCTACGGGAGAACAGCGGACGTTCGAAACTTTATCATCAAGGTCTGTCATAACTGATGTCTGATACTCTATAAGTAATAAAATATATTTATTAAAATATGATATATATGAGATACTCCAGTCTCATATTAATGAATACACTATGTTAGTTATTATGTTAGTTTTAATTTAGAACATTAATAAAATAATAAAAAAATATTTATTGACAAAAACAGTGTATACAATCTCATGTTATATCTAGTGCTACAAGTGATGTAACGAATGTCATTATTTAACATTCGCGAATGCGAATGCAAATATTCAGTAATTCTTTTAAATTAGGCACTAATCATGAGTGATTGATTATTATTTTTATTTTTGTTCAAGTAGATGACTTTAAGACTTATAACATTAAAAACCTAAGTAATAATTGATAAAACTGTTTTAGGAGAGGGAGTGAATTTATTTTTGATTGCTTAAATTTCGTTAAAATATTTGTATATACAAAAGACTGATAATGTGATTGTGAGGTTAAGTTATTATTTTTTATGTCAAAAAAACACAAACATGTAAACTGGTATCGATTTTTATAACGTACTGTCATCGTAAAACTTTTATTTTCTCATATTCATTATTCGCAGAAACGATAAGCATTCGCAGAATTTTTTGCGAATGCGAACACGAATATTTAAAAATATGCAAATATTCGTTATATCACAAGTACTCACACTAGGTATATATATAAATAATACACTAAACAGCGTGGGCAGCAGCGGCTCGTCGCTGTGCGAGGGCTGGGCGCGTGCGGCGCGCGCCCCCCCGCCGCCCGCGCCGCCCCCGCGCAACCCCCTCTCGCAGCTGCTCGACAAAGTAAGACCTTCGTTTAATCTAATGGTGCATTTACAAAGCTTACTCTCCACAAACTCAGTCTTTCCAAACACTTGTGTGCCATTTACACGTTTGCTAGTGCGGTGCTGTGTTCCGGACAGGTACGGCAGCGTGGACGTCGAAATTGTTTAAACTATGTATATTAATTCCTAGGAAACTCAACTGTGGCACTGATTACCCGTACTGGTAACAAGTTCTTGCAAGCCCAGGCAAATCGACTCAAAAATCCTATTTACACGCTGGTTTGTTCCGAGCGTGTAAATATACCACCCAAATGCTTCTCTTACATCTGTGACTACAACTTACACAGACAAGTAACACTGTAACTTGTCTAAAAATATTAAGAAAAGTAGCAAGCCGATGGAAATATCAATTAATAAGGTTTAATTTTGAATTAAAAATTTATATAACTAAACCAATTTCAATTTATATTTTGGGCTAAGTTACTTTTCACCAAATTTATAGCGAGCCTATAACTATTTAGTAAGCGAATGAGAGAGACAGAGTAGAAAATAGCCCTACAGGCAGTTCACCGCTAAAAAGCTATATGATGCTGATACTATAATTATCTCAGGTCGGAAAGTGGCAGCTAATACCCCGACAGGGGACAGAACATCTTCCTTGTAGAGTCTACGGCGCGATACATCTCGCCAGATTATTTGGTAAGTCCAAATTACCTAATTTTTAAATATATATACTCCAACATAATTAATATGTTTTTTCTTTCTGTTACAGTGAAGTTACCTGATTTTTTAAACGCAACACAAATGCCTGATTTTAAATTAAAATTAATATTAAAACACATAGATATGTTTGTACAGTGAGTAAGATTTTTTATTGATTATATATATATTTTTATATATATTTCTATAATTCAAAATAAATATTTTAGGTATTTGGATGAGCACAGTGAGTGGTTCGGTGAAATGTACTATGTGAATGACGGTGTGTCGCGTTCACATTGAAATATTAAACAAATTGTTATAACAAGCAACGAAGTTACTGCAAAATTGTTGAACATTCAGAGATTATGAAGGAGTATATGGAGCTTTAAATAAAAACTGACAAAGTGAACTAGTGAACCGTTGAGTTTAACGTTTTCTCATTCTTACTATTGTTTCACGTTACTCTGTCATTAAATGATTTTGTATGGAAAGTGATATAATGTAACATCTTCTTAGTGTTGTTATTTAAACATTTTAATACTGGCAATATTGTATGTTTCCCGAATAAAAATTGTATGAATTTATTTATATTGGCTAAGTACACGAGTAATGCCTCTGTACCTCTACATGTTTTCTAAAATTTCTAATTAAAGCCAAAATCAAGATATATCTTAAAAAGGAATATTTGTTGTTTTTTCCCAGTGAGGCCTCTAGCTCTGGTAAAACACTTTTAGACGGAAGAATTGTTACTTTTTCTACATTTACTTGTGTTTTGTGTTTGTTTCTGTTTCGATCTCATTTGAAGCTCGCTTATTTTTGTAATAAAATGAAAATAAAAAATGTGATCACAATCATTAGTTTTATTCACTTTATTCTCATATTTATTTTACGTGAGGTGAAACATCCACTAAAGAAACTTCCAAAATCATATTTTAATATCACAAAGTATTTAAGTTAGTTGCAACAAAATTAGAATTACAATTTATTATATTAGAGTATCAGACCAAATTTATACAAAAATTAAAATGTACATTAATGATACAAACATGAGTTTCTAATTGGTTTCCTGTAAATTAAATAACATATTTATTTAATACAATATGCTGCTCTTGTATGTAAGTTAAGTTACAAAAAGCATTTAAGGCACTGGCATGTTTTAAAATTCACTATAGCAAAAATGAAAATATTACAATTTTGTTTGAAATCAAACATACAAATTATATTATTTATTTTTAAATCACCAATTGTCATTATTAACGTTTTTACATATACTTAACCAATGTTTTATACATATTTAATGACTAAACCATTTCATTCAACACAACAAGTCAAATTAAAGAACAAAAACAAAATTATTATTATTAATTTAACATACATCGCATCCATTTAGTAAGCAACATTTTTTTTATTTTAAAAAAAAAAATATTATAATAAAAATTCGAAACAAAGCAAAAGAGTAACTATTATGAGTAATATTCAAATTAAAAAATCACATGTTGAATATATTAAAGCATTTAAAATTTTTGATGAAAGGTAATAAAATTCTTAGCAGACATTACATGTTTCATATTTTGTTTTATCCAAATTTTACTTTCAAAAATATGATAAGAAATTAATTATGACGTCAAAAGAAACCATTAATAGTTAGTGGCACATTCAATAATTAAACAATAACTTTTAAATAATTTTGTAAGAAAGCATATAAAAACATTTAAAGTTAAAATCAAATCATTTATTGCTCTATAATATATAGTACAAAAAAAAAGTAATTTCAAATGGCCACTAACACTAACACCAAACTTCATAGTAGTATTATACATATTATCAATTTTAAGAATCATGTTCCATTCTATGTATGACACGTCGGTACTCAGTTTCTAAGGATAGGTAGTGGGCGGATAGACGAGCATGAGTTTCAGGCAGTCCACTAGAACTTAATGTGACAGCATATTCTTCAGGTTTTAAAACTTTCTGCAATTTTTTCATTTCCAATTTCTTTTTCTGTAATATAAGTGAAATACATAGTTTTTTTTTAAATTGCCATAAATTTATTTTTTTATATTATATAGCGCAAATTCACAAGGTTTTACCTATAAGTAGATTAATTATGATATTATTAAATAAAAATATAGCTTGTGAATCATTTTTACACGCACTGTTACATTTCTATTAATATCAGAAAACCAAAACAAAATGAAAAACATCACTAATAGTTTGTGCATGACATCACAAGTTAGCTCTGAACGCAAAATGTTTCATTCAAACCAATATCTCAATCAAATAAATTTGTCAACTTCATCATATTAGAGAATATATAAAAATCATTTTCTAGTCTTACTAAGTAAAGTACTTGCACAAACGTGTACTAATATACTATAAGCTTACTTGGAATGGTGCATTGAGTCGATTCTTGACATCTAATCTATAGTTTAAATATCCAGCCTTGTCAGATGTGTTTGTGTTCTTCAAGCGCAGTATTTCGTATACGCGTCTCGCTTGTTTTTTGTTAATTTTGTACTTATTACGTGCTTGGTTTGCCATCTCTTCAGTAAAGCTGAAATAATTGAAAAATAAATATACTTAGAGAAAATTTTCTTGAAAATAAGTTTTAATAAATTTTTATATGACAATCATTAAATATTAACTGAATTGATACTCAAAATAAATTTAACGTACAATGAACGAAATTTTAAATATAACGTACTTTTTACTGTGAAATCATAGTATGTACTAATATCTGCAATATAGAGAATATGTTAATAATGCAATATACTCTATGATTTAGTAAATTACTTAAAATTGTGCATACCCTTGGGTTAATTTTTCAGGTTGAAAAGCTGGCAGTGATTCACAGTTCTTAGCATCAACATAGTCGCGGATCCTTTGAAAATCTTGAGAAGGGTCCTCCACTGTTATATCAATCACTTCCGGTTGAATTGTAAAATGTGAATATATTGCCTGTTAATATTTTAAAAAATCAGTCAATCAATTTAAACATAAGTCATATTAATTTTAATATAGATTTCGTAACAAAGGAGTCACTGCCTAATTTTTTTTGTCTTCACCATTTATCCTGACTTCACATAACAGGGTGGGCAGAGCAAACCGCAAAAACATTGGGAACCTAGTATTAAGACGCTTTCCGCCTTTTTTTGCCAGAGCGAAGAAAATCTAAATGGAAAATCCATCTTCCCTGAGTTGGAATCGAACTCACTTACCGTCGTTTACAGGCAAGACGCTACGCCTCTGCTCCACAATGGTCCTCCATATTTTACTAACTATGGATTATACTTTATTTGCAAAACACATTGTCCTTTATCTGAATGGAAGGGGAGGATGGAGTATTTAACAACAGGCATCACTCACTACCCTGTTCTTTACTTGAAACGGGAAAACATTAATCTATTAAGTTACCTGTAGAAGTTGAGCACAAATGCCTAGTTTCCTAAACGGCGGCAGCGTCAACACCTGCGAGACGCGCGGGCGCGTGTGCGTCGGGTACGCGTAGTAGCGGTACACCGTCGCGTACGCCGCCGTCGCGTAGCGCGCGCCGCCCTCGCTGGAGCGAAACTTTTCGAAACTGCACACAAATAAATAATTTACATTGTAATATCAATGACGAATATTAATCGTCATATTTAAGTCTTAAATCATGACACACAATATACAAGAGATGCTTAGGAATACTATCTTTTTATTCTTTAAATAACGTGTACTCGATTACGTTTAGGCTTTAATTAACAATGTACTTTTCGGTAAAAAATCATACCAAGTGTATGTAGCGCTCTTGGATAAAAACTGAAACAAGTGCTCAAAAGTGTTCTGTCAGTTGTTCAAAATTCAAGTAGTTCACTTTGAGATGTAAACAAAAAAAATAAGCTGTTACAAGCGTACCAGCATTTTGACTTAGGATGAATAACATTCATCGCTTAATGGTCAGATTGCTTAGAAGGTTTGAATTAGGCGCCGGTTCAAATCCCACTATGTTTAAAATTTTTACACATTTATCTAAATGATAATCATCTATTAGGAATAATTTGTTGTGTTGACTTTTTAGTAGCATACACTTGAACAAACTAAGTATATTGAAATCACTATACCCAGACACACTGTGGTGTGGCAGAGGACCAAGCATCATTTGAAATATACTTATATATCAATTATTACTTAGTTATATTATTCAATAATTACCTCGTAAAATAATTACTACTACTATATTTTTGGTTATAACAATAATTATTTACTAAAATATTAAAAAATAAGTTTATAAAATTATAAATAGCACCTAAATACACATATATTATTGCCCACTCTGTCAAATTGGAAGAACTAATGACAACACATTTGCAAGTTTTTGTGATTTCAGGGCTTGTATGGTATTTGTTGAAACAATCAAATACAATGTGTTATACATACTATTTTTGAATATTTTTTTATTTATAATTGAGAATGTATACAGAACAAATTATATTCTAAAACCATGAATGTGTTATTTAGTGATAGATACTACACATACTTTTCTTATAGTTGCAAAAATTTTATGTAAATAATAACCAAATATTAAGTTAACAACCAATAACTCTTTGTTTCTGAAAACAATGTGTATAACCTTTATATTGAATAATACTTACACTGTAAAGAAAGTCCATTGATCATCATCACAGTCTATAAAGGAAGCTGCATCCACATACCAAAGCAAAAAAGTTTGTAATCGCTCATGGTAATCAAGAAATCCTGGTGTAGAAACTTCAGAATAATAAACTTCAAATGTTCGGCTCTCACTGCCATCATCTGAAGTGTGCCAATTTTTTTTTAAAATAAGAATATACACAAAAGAGACACTCATTTAGATATTAATATAGTAGTAGTACAATAATAGTATATACTGATTGTATCATGTATGTAAATAAATTAAATTAAATAATAAATTTAACTGAATGATTAAATAAATTATATGCCTTATTTGCTTTGTTGTAAAATAAAGTGAATTTAAGTAAATAAATTGAAATTTTATATGACAAGTTTGATGCATGTTCATGTCACATAGCAAATGATAATATTTTATTATTATTTTATACCTATTACATATGGAAAGACACAAGCTATTACTAATTTCTTAGAGTAGAATACCTAATATACCATTACTATATAAATAGATTCCTAAGAATAATTATTCACTATGATAAGCATTATTCAGTCATATAAAAATTAAGGATTGGAATATGAGCTGTAAAAATCTACACAACAAGATATCTCGAAAATAAATGTAAATTATCATTATAAATTTACTTTACAAATATGCTGGAAATAAAACTGAAATAATTTCAAAAAATTAATACATGTTTTATAAATAATTTATTTACTTACAAGGTTGAGTCGTAAACGAATGAATAAGATTTCCATGAGGTGTAAATAATTTATCCTTTTCCAACATAGATACAAAAAGATCTAGATTTGTAACATAACCAGGAGCCAAAACTTTTTTTAATGCCCCTTCAACATCATCAGCTTTAATTTTTTCTGAATTATTTGGTTCAATCTGCAAATTAACCGATTATTTCAATAAGAATAGAGTATACAGCATTTTTGAAAAGTTACAGTAAATATAAATTAACCTTGTCTGTGTAGCATATACCAAGATATGTCTTCAAACTTCCTGCACTATAATAAAGTTGAATCCGTAAGTCGGTATAGCCGAAAACATTTTCATTTTCTCCAAAAACTTGGTGACACATCTCGGGGCCAAAATTTGTTTCATCGTTTTCTATATCATCAGCTGATCTGACTGTAAAAAAAAGGTTAATATAAAGATAGAACAATGTCAATGTTAATATCTAAACAAAGTACATGCAGACGGTACATAGACTCACCTAATTTTATTTCTAATACTTCATTCCCATCAACAACTAAATGTTCTAAAGCATCTGCCATTATCGAAATAAGATTATAAGTAACAAAAGCTAACGATCAACGAAGTTTCTCATTCCAATTCGACTTCCCGCGCAAAATACCGCCAATTTTTTGTAGAATTTATTCCTTAAAAGCAAATGAAAGATGAAATTAAAACTTGTACTATATTACTTTGTAATTTAACATAAATTTATTAATGGTTTTAAAATTTAAAAGAATAGAGATAAACTAAGAAATAAAGAAACGAATACAAAGTAAAAAATATTGCAAGTATGTACCAGATATTAATGAGTCAAATACTTTAGTAGATTTTGACATTAGATTTTTTAAATTATATCGTTTCTTTATTGAAAAAGTTGGCAGCAGTAAAATAATTTCATTTTTTAATAATTTTTACTTTAAGTCTAAGTACTATATTAAATAGTTATTAAAAAAATATAAAAAAATGTACTTTCTATACTTAAATATTTTTATTGCATTATATATATTTATTACATATTATACGTTGTCTTCCATGTTATATTAAATAATGCCAGTTAAATAATATTTAATTAATAAGATATTTTTAATATTACTAAAGTATATTGAAGAATAACCAGTATTGATAATATAATATAATTTATAATATAAGATTCAATATTTTCTTATTTTGAAGTAACCAATATAACATAATTATTTATTTCCATATAAATGTGAAAGTTATCTTTCAAGCACATAATATATACAAATCATGATTTTCCTTTAATCTGTCAACACACGGCCATTATGTGACGTCATTATGGCCTGGTTGGGTTAGGTTTGCTTGGAAATTTTTGTTAAAAATCTTGTATTTTAGTGTAATATATGTTGTGCTACTTATTTTAGATTAGTAATATAAATACCTCAAACAGTAGCAGTAAGTCTGGTGCCAAGAAGTGATTATCTCGGCGACATTTTGTGGCGAAAATGAATCGCCATGAAGGTGGGTAATGATAATCAAAATTTGTACGATGCTTTTGTCACTGTGAATTTCTTTACTAATTTATTACACAGCTATATGCTACCTTCTCTTGAAATTTTTCTGACTATTAATACTGTCCGCTTTTGTTTAATAAACAAGATACTGCGTATAATATGGTATTATCAATTTCAGGAGTCAGCTGTGATTCTTGTTTGAAAAATAACTTTAGAGGACGACGATACAAATGTTTGATATGCATCGATTACGACTTATGTGCCGCTTGTTATGAATCCGGCGCAACAACAAACCAACATACAACAGAGCATCCAATGCAATGTATTCTTTCCAGAAGTGACTTTGGTAAAAACATATTTATTACTGACTCAACATAAAACAATTGGCCTACATTTTTTACGTGAGAAATCAGTGCTGTGTTAGAGTTATAACAAGATTAAAGATATTGAAAGATATTTATTTAATTAGCACAAAAGTAAATAAAGTCTATTTGTTTATAAACAAAAAATATTTTTGCTGTCATGAAATTAAATACTCAACCAGGTCACCTGAATCAATATTTTAAGCAAGTGAGATCTACAATAAGCTTATGATTTTGATTATTTAATGTGTTATACAACAATTGCCATTAGATTATATAGACAAAATATTTTTGGTGTCAAGAAAGTATATGTTAATTCTTTACAATAAGCCAAATTGCATAAACTTCTAAGTTTATGAATATAAGTTATATAAATTTATGAATTTAGTTGATCAATTAATAATTGATGACTTTAGATTGGTTTGATGAACTTTAGATTTTGTGTACATTTGATTAAATTTTTAAAAATGAAAAGAAAATATATAAAGCAACAAGTTTTGCTTTAAAATTTATTTTTAATATAAAATGTTTATAGTACAATTGTGAAAAAATTTTTAGATCTCTACTATGGCGGGGAAACACTTGCTCTTGAACAACCACAGGCATACACTTGTCCTTTTTGCAATCGTATGGGCTTCACAGACACTGCTCTCATGGAACATGTGGCTGCAGAACACGCAGACACAACATTGGCTGTAAGTGTGTTAATAATATCAACACTTATAATTAGATTTTGTTATAATTTAACATAAAAAACAAATACTTTAAATCAAGTTTGGATTGTATATGGAGAAATGTTATGAACAATCCTTATTAAAATACTGCAGAAGGAAATCATTATAATTGATATCAATGTAAAATGTTAAAATCTTTGAAATCATTGTGAAAACTTTACATTGGTTTTAATTTTGTTTTCATTTATGAAGTATATTTTTTACAAAATGTATGTAATGAGTATTTTATGGTTTTTTATTTAATAAACTTGTTATACTAATTAAATTTAAGGTGGTGTGTCCAGTTTGTGCTTCAATGCCAGGTGGAGAACCAAATTTCGTGACTGATGACTTTGCAGGACATCTTACACTTGAACATCGAACTGGACCTAGAGATCTCATATCATTTCTTATATCCTTTTTAATATCATACTACTTTATGAAGTTAGTTAACAAAATTCCTAAAAATAAGAAGCTTTTTTAATTGCTTCTGAAAGATTCTGGCAGTATGTCAAAATAAAAAAAAAGGTAATTTGTAAATTACATAAACCTAAAGTCAACATTGTGGCTTAGGCAGGTAATATAATATTATAACAATTCTAAATTTAATGATAATTTAATCTCATAAAATGAAAGTGATGTAATCTTAGTACCTAATTAAAAATAGAGTGTTTTTATAGTAGGTTCTTTCCTCTACCCACCCTATTGTATATTGGTTTCGAAATATGCTGAACTTAAAAACCGTATTCATTGATTAATGGCTCCGTTCAAAGTGTAATTTACGAAATTTTGTCTGTCAATACGCTTTGGCGAAGTGTCTGTATAAATTCGTCATTTCCTTTCTCTGCTCTCAGAGACAACTCTTTGTTTGAGGGAATTAATTATTTGCTATGCAATGCCTTTGCATGATGTAGTGTATGCAGTATGTAGTGTGAAAATATGCAATTTTTATAAATGAATACCATTATTCAATAAATCCTTAACTACCGTGTACGATGAGCCGAGCGGCATCAGGCACGGCGGTGTGCGCCGCATGCCGCCCCCCGGCCGCGGCGTCAGTCGTGCGAGACGCACCAATATGCAATTCAGGTACTAATATTTCTTGTACTTAAAGAAAACAAATGAAAATTTAAACGCAGTGGGATCTGACCCCTGGGCCGTGCGTCCTAAATCACGCTGCATCGAATTTTTATATGCTTTATACAAATTATTTTGTTGTTTATTTTATATGCTGAGGATAGTACTATAGAGATAGTAGTATAGACATACTTAAAGAAAACATATAAAAAAATTATGTTTTCTTTAAATATTTTTCTATTCTCAGTGTGGATTAACACTTTAAAATCATAAAAATAACTAATATTTATACAGCAATTCTTTATGTAACTTTTTTGCGGAAAAATGAAATGTGGCTGTTATATTTTGTTACCATTTTTCATCTTTTATATTTTTACTGTTAAATGGATGAGGCAAGGCTCAAAAAGTAGAAATCGGAAGATGACGTGTCTTTAACAATAAGCTGTATATAGGCGAGAAGCAGCGTAAAGCTACAAAAATTATATCTCTTTATTATATAATGAATATGGTCTCGTCTATTTGTAAATCGTTACTATTTCAATTAGTGGCTGTTCCAAGCTTTACAATAAATAAAAATGCAATGCCACAATATCCACCGTGTAACGTGTAACTCAAAGCTCGTTGAACAACATGTCGTTCAGCACGAGCGGCGGCATATCGTCGCTGTCGCCGTCGTCGCGGGACGCGGTCGTCGACCCCATCGCGGAGCTGCTGTCGCAGCTGTCGGGCGTGCGGCGCGGCGCCCAGCCCGGCACGCCCAGCCAGCTGCAGCAGTTGCAGATGCAGCTGCAGCTGGAGAGGCAACAGGCGACGGTGAGTCTCCGACCTTTCCTTTCTGTTTTTGAGTCGCGCAGGAGGGGAGAAATGACAATATTACAAATATTGTCATTTCTCCCCTCAAATATAACCACAAGCTAAGGTTAAAAGTTTTTAACTAATGCGGAGAATGTGTGAAAAAAAATATCGTGCTATGTTACATTGTGGCGAAACTTCAACACTGCGTTTCGTCTTCTTACTAGAACGAGGAATTAAAAATAGAATTATTTCCCCTGGATGGTGATCGAAGCTACAATCGTCACGTGCGACACGATGATTTCTTATTAAAGCTTTTTATAAATAATTAAAAATGTACAGGCGGCTCGACAGCAACTGGAGCGGCTGCCGCGCCGGCCGGCGGCGGCGAGCTCTAGCGCGAGCGCGCCGCCGCCCGCGCCCCAGCCCGCCGCGCAGCCGCCCCTGCAGCCCGACGCACAGGACTCGCAATTCCTCCTCGCGCGATTTCTCGGTAACATGAATACTTCTGACCTGATTGCATACTTACTACTTGTTTGTTTAATTGTGATATCTGAGTAAATCAACTGTATACTGTTTCTTAAACTAAAAGCGATAATTTGACATGACATTTAATTTATAGTAAATAATAAGCATAACACAAAAACTTTAGCACAGGAATATAATAGTCGTACGCTAATGCTTAACGCGGGACTACTGACTCCAATTTTAGTCAATTTTACAGTAACATTAACGGACTCGACTCAACCCGCAGGCGCTACAAGCGGAGCCGACACGGCCGAGACGGAGTCGCGCGCGGCCCTGCTGCGCGGGCTGATGCTGGCGTCGCTGGGGCGCGCCGCGCCGTCGCCGCCGCCGCCCGCGCCGCGCGCGCCCGCCCCGCCCGCGCCCACGCCCGCGCCCGCGCCGCCGCCCGCGCAGCCGCCGCCGCGCGCCAAGCCGCAGCCGCGCACCAAGGTGCCGGCGCCGCCCGACCCGCCCGCGGTGCCCGCGCGCCCGCGCCCCGTCTGACCTCGCGCGCCCCGCTGTACATATTATATAGGCACGTCGCACGTCACGCGCCGGTGACGCCCAACACCGGTTTTTACTATGTTGTTTTTCGCTAACACTTATTAGTGGATGCTTATGTTTGTTTTGTTGGCTTTACAAATATCAGTGTGATTTCCTTTATTATAGAGAATACTTAATAGTTATGGAATGTTTTAATCGATTTAAAATATAAATAAGGTAAAAAAAAGTTCACGGAATGACTGTTAGATGTAAATGTGTTGCGCGAGAGGAGTCCGCCGTAACCGCTAGCATTGGATGTTAACTTAGAGAGACCAAAAGCAGTATTGAGTGTGTTTTTTTGTTATGAGATTATGTTATGTTTGTCAAATATTTGTAGTTATATAATTAATAGATACATGTATTTTTATAAAGGCGTCGTCTAACACTATGCTACACGTATTTATTACTATGGCTCCTCTCCGACATAATATTCTTTAGTAAAATCAATTGAAAAGCTACTTACACTCGAATTGTCACTAGCTATTCAAATTGCTTCTTAGTTTCATCATTATACTCCAACATTACGAAATGTTTGTATGTACCCTAATTAAATTCTATAATATTAATTCTGGTATTTATTTTTATTTCAAAACCCTATCGTGAAGTACGAACAGAGGGTGATAATAACCTCCTAATAATTTAAAGTGTCAATAATAGTTGTTTTACAGCAATATTGAAATAAAAATCTCAAAATACTCATTTATTTTTCTTTCTATCCCTAAACATTTTTATCTCATCTTATTATGGTGGCTAAACGAATAATTTTACCTTACTTATTACTACTTATTCTATTGTAATGTAAGGCATAAACAATAAATTTTCTTAGAAGATCTAGAGCTAGGCTTCTTTTTCTTTTATTGCTGTGCCTGTAAGTGAAATTAGAAAAACATCTAGTGCCGCTTGATCTAATTTTCCTACCAGAGATTCATAAAGTACAAATTGGTCAAGTGCGAGTCGGAGTCATGTAACGAGAATACTACGTGTATGTTAATTTAACTCCGAATATTCTTTATTCAAATAGGCTTTCACAGATGTCTCATCAAGGCTTACTTAATTGACCAAAGAACGTATCGGTACCATCGCTTCCAAAGGCGGTCTAGGTGGGCAGTTCACTAGAGCTTAGAATATATATATATATATATATATATATATATATATATATATATATATATATATATATATATATATATATATATATATATATATATATATATATATATATATATATATATATATATATATATATATATATATATATATATATATATATATATATATATATATATATATATATATATATATATATATATATATATATATATATATATATATATATATATATATATATGGCAGGGTAGGCAGAGGGAACAGCAGGGACCGTGGGAACCTAGTGTTAAGACTCTGTTGTGAGAATCGAACCCAAAAACCGTCGCGTTTACAGGCAGGCGCTTACGCCTCTGCGCCACTACGGTCCTCAGTAGAATAAATAATTATATGAATAATAATTTTATAAGAGTAGAATATATAATTATATGCAAGTACACTGTTGATTCCAAAGAAATATAGACGGTATGTTAAGTGTTTCACTTTTAAGAGAGAAATGAAAGTTATTGTTTTTAAGTTACGGGATGCAAATTACTATGCATTTAGATTTTTGACATTCAAAAAGTAAAGTTTATTATAATTTAACATCATCACAGTTAGCATTTTGTTTTTGTCAACCGTACAAATTAGAGGAGCGTCATCTGCGAACAGTACAATAACATATTTTTTTACATAATTAAGAAGGACATCAATATAAAGTACCACCTACAAATAAAAAGAGACCGAGAATATATCCTTCTGTAACGCCGATTCTTAGGAAAGATCTAGTCAATTCTACAAAATTTACCTTTTGGATCATTGGCTGATATATAACGTAAAAAGATCAAGAGGCATTCTGTATGCCATTATGATATAATTGTAACTAGAGTTTCATAGTCTACACCGTCATAGGCTTTGTATAATTTGCTTCTTCAATAACATTCTGTGACTTCTTTCATGTGTCTCTCAGTAACAGCAACTTTTACATTTTCAGTATATTTTAATTCACTGTCGATTAAAAGACCCAAGTCACGTGTGATTTCAAATCTTTCGATAACTTGGCCATAGATTGGAAATTTTCGTTGCATATTAGAGATCTTGTTATGTAACTGTTTGGTACCTAGTGTAATAAATTTAGATTTATTGGAATTCAAAACAAGCTCATTTTTGCACTTGACATTGAGTGTGTCTGAAGATCTCCTTTCATTATATATTTATCGGCCTAAAAGGGTAATCATCACCATAGAGATAAATATTGCAATGTCTAATTTTTGTGCATAGATCAGGAATTTCAGATAACCACTTCAGGCCTACCTGCGGCAGTGTTTCCTGATCGATACGACATGGGTACCTTCAAAAAGCGCGTCTACGTCCACCTTAAAGGCCGGCAACGCTCTTGTAACACCTCTGCTGTTACACAGGGTTGGTGATTACTTACCATCAGGTGACCCGACCGCTCGTTTGCCTTGTCCTTCCCATAAAAAAAAAGGTATTAAACATGGCGGCGCGTATTGGTCACTTATGGGTGGGTGTCTAAGAATACCCTACACGCCACCAACATATATTTAGGGGGCATCTAAACATATATATACTGCCTCACTTATCCATTTTATTAAAGTTTTAATTCGAGCACTTGGGCCTTCTGTTTTTGGATAGTGAGATAATATCGTCATGTGATTTTCCCAGAATATGTTTTTCGCCGTCTCTTAGATGTTTATGGAGCTTATATATATATAACCCAAAACTATTATTGTTCTTTGATAAAGTTGAAGTGCAAATTTTTAATGTATCTAATGCATCTAACTTCGCTCAGTGTATTTTTATTATTTTTTAATTTGTATAAGATACCATCATATACATGTGACAAATCAAATAGGAATACAGGTGGAGATCTGTCCATGGCTTAGTGTATATTATAAGTAGGTGCTTAGCTAAGTAGCCTTAATGCGGAATGCCCTTTATTGTTCGTATTAAAGTATCAAGCCTACATTATTGTGTCACAAATACGCATAAGAAATTCAGAAGTTAATGACATAAAATACACTTAGTACAGCTTGGGCTAAAAAGCATTCAGTCACCGTTCTTGTACAATAAATTAAATTAATAAACATTTTAATATTAGCCCACTGACATTGCACTCACGTAAGAATACTTCGTAATAAATGACTGAAAACAGTCACATTTTAGGAAGTTGAGAGCTTTTTGTGTGGAATTGTGTAGTTTTTTTGTTTTATATTTCGTTCTATACACCGATACATATATATTAATGCATCGCTTTCATTAAACATGAAAACATACGCGCATACACATTTTTTTTAACAGTTCCATTATCATTTCATATATATTATACTGTGTTGATATTTAATTTGAAGCAACGCGATATTCAACTCTTCTTCTGACTTCTTACTAAGAAATTTTAACGTTAATCTATGTGAAATTTTTGAAATAAAGATATATTTAAATTCTTTAAGACAAGGGAAGAGTTATTGGTGATAAGGTGACATTTCACCAACTGTGACTTTCATCATATTTGTCTATACTGGAAAGGAATAAAAGTTAATTAGAAAAATGTACCTATTGCAATTTACAATTTAATTGCAATAATACATTTTGCAACCGTCAGATCACTGTATTTGTATCACTGCACTTCTATATCATTATAGAAGTGTTACAGGCCGCATATGAAGGCATTCACCGAATGACAGAGTGTTCCTGGCTCCACTTTGTATATCAACACACATACTGGGGGTAAAATTTATTTAAGATATATAAGTCAGTCGTACTAGTAATTTATTTAAAATATATAATATATATTCTTTATTGCACTAATATACATGGGTAAAGTTAGAGTATTACAGTAAATTTAGTACACAAAAGTGGACTTATCTCTACAAGTGATCTCTTCCAGTCAATTCCAGTCAATGGTTGTATAATATATAAGTCAGTTGTAAAATGACAAAGGTAAACCTTTTTCGAAACTAAGAAAGGAATTTATATTACGCTATGCAGTAGTAGTTATGCTATTAAGTGCACCGAGACTCGTTGTTTAGCACTTGTTAGTCTAACATCTCCTGAGGATGCCCCGTTGAGGGGTGAAACACGTGTCGAGTGTATTAACGACGGTAGTTGTGTTTCGGACTGCTTGCTTCACGTGCATTTATCAACGGGCGGGCGGGCTTTACATAAGGAGAGCGAATTATTCATAAATAATGTTATTACATGAGCATGAGTGGATGCTGCAAACTAAATGTATTATTTTGGCATACCCTGTCAGAGAGTCCAGGGAATCCCTTGAATTCACTATAAAGAATTTAGAATTCGACTCAATTCGACAATCCAGTCGAGAGAAGAATTCGAATATTTTAAATATTTGTAGATGAATAAGTAATATATTTTTAATAACCTGACTGCATAATTTTTCCTTTAATCTGTCTATAATCTTTCCTTTTAATTAGTTTAAAATATTAAAATTAAAAAATATATAAAATAAAATGTCTTGTTTTTATAAAAATAATATACTATTTTTTATCTATTTTGACCGACTACATTATCTTTATGTTTTGACATATCAACAATAATAATTTACTTTTTATCTGTGGCACGCTAAATATTGCCAAAGCAATACGTTGTGGTTGTAAATTTCACTAAGTTGAATTAAAATAAACATCAGAGTAAAATTCGCAAACAAGGCGGTAATAAAATATCATGGCTGATTCTACAGTGACAGATGTAAGCAAAATGAAGGTAGTAGATTTAAGAAAAGAATTGAAATCTCGTGGACTTTCATATGCCGGTGATAAAGCCGAACTTGTAGCAAGACTTCAAGCTGCAATGGCTGAAGATGATCACGGTGATATCAATCTAGATTCTGATGAAATTGACTCAGATGGTGTTTTGGAAGACGAAGAAGATCAAAAGAGTCAAAATGATATACTTGATGATTCAGCTGTAGATACCTTAAACGAGGAACTTGCTCTAGAAGAAAACTCTCCAGAAAAACAAGTTCCAGAAAGTAAACCACTAAGGATCCTAAAGAGAAAAATACCTGAGACTTCAAAAGAGACAGAGAGCAAAGAAACTATTGCTAAAAAAATTGTACTTAACAGATCACTATCTGTTTCATCTAATACTGCAAAACCTTCTGAAGACAAAAAGGAAATAACAGCTCCAGAATCAGATAAGTCAGAAAAAAATGAGTCTAGTAACAAAGTAAAGATAACTGCTGACATTGACCCCAAGACAAGACTTGAAATGCGTGCTAAAAGATTTGGATTGCCTGTGAAAATGACTGAAGAACAGAGAAAAGAAGCGAGGAAACAAAGATTTAACCAAAATACAATTTCAACCAATAGCAATATTGCTATTTCGTCATCTGGATCATTAGCTGATAATTTAGATAAATTAAAAATGAGAGCTCAAAGATTTGGGCAGTCAGTATCAGCAATCATGACAGATATTGAAAATAAGGAAAAATTAGAGAAAAGAAAAGCAAAATTTAATGCTGCGAAATAAAAGTAGAATAAGTGAAAAATGCCATGTATTTTTGGCATCTCAATTTGTCTAATTAATATAATTAAAATAATCTTTGTTATTTTAATAACTTTAATTGTACTTTTAAGAATATAAGTAAGTTCTAACTATATTTTTATTTATTTAAAAAATATATTGAAGGTTAAAAAACATATAGCAAATCAATTTTTGTTACAAATAACAATATAACATTAATAGTAAAATTATACAATAATATATTTACTTAATCGAACTCCACAAATGGAAGTTGCTTTAAATCTTGGACATCAAAAGTAATATTTTCAAATTTAACAAAATTATCTTGGGTTTTATTAAAATCTTGTGGTATATGTATAGAACCATCCATGAAAGGTTCTTTGTATAAAATTGCCCATCTTGCAGCAATATCCCTATGCAAAGATTTTCTAAATGCCATGCAATGCATATGTGGATACTTTTCATATTTAATTCTAGAAAACCCCATCATTGCTAATGAATATCTCCAATTCTTCATTAATTTACTGTTTGCCCCAACATGTTTGGAGTCTGGTGTGTTTATTATTAAAACACCACCTACCTTTAGTAATTTATAAGCATTATTGCAGGCCAATATTCTTAATTCTGAAGATGGTATATATTCCAAAAGAAAACAAAATGTTATAATATCAAAATAATTTTCTTGGAGTTGTATTACTTTTTTTCCATCTATAATTGTATCAGTGGTAATAGAAACATTAAGAAAGTCGCATTCTTTTACTGAATCATTGGCAGGACAGAGATCAATAGCCAGTACATCTAAGAAATCATATACTTTAAAAGGATTATAGCAGCTACCAACATCTAGTAATTTATAGGGTTTTAAAAATATTTCCTTGGTTACAACTTCTATATTAATTCCATTTCCTATATTCTTTTCTTTCTCATAATACTTATCTGAACCATGTTTACAGAAATAGTCATAGCAAAAGTCAGCGGACCATTTAATACGAGATGTTGCAGAACTGAGCTCATTTGATGAATTTAACTCCCAATGAGTTGTTGCCAATTTTTCCATGTATGAAGCATACGTACTTAAAATATTTTTATTTAGACAGTGATCAGACCATGCCTTCTCAGCCCCAACAACAGCTGCATTATTCCTAAGTGTCAAGTGAACATTTTTTAGAAATTGCGCTAAATATTTATGTTCCTCACTAGCCATTGAATATATTGTATTGGCATTCAATAATTGTTTAGGAGTTATAAAAATAAAACGTTCATTAACATTTTACTATACAGTTCATGCGTCACTACTGGGCTTACGCTTGGTAGTTTGTTTTAAAACATAAACTATGTATATTAATAATATGTATATTAACTAATATTTATTGAATGGAACGTTTTAACATTACTCTAACACGTGTTAGTCCTAACTCTTAGTGTGGAGTGTAGACCTAAAGCAAACAAAGTACTAACCAGTAGCAGTATATATAATGTACTCTGTGGTACTAACCGTAATCAAATGTCCACTGAATTTGTCCCCATCAATTTAAGATGGCGCCACAGTAATAAGTGAAAGGATTGTAATGTTAGTTCACTAATGAAGAAAATTAGAATTAAGTGATTAAGATAGATTTAAATACAGCGGTGTCGTAAAAAGTTTGTTTCTATTTTTATGACGTTACGTTAAGTTGTTCCCTTTCTGTTGACATATAATAAAACATTTCGTTTTTATTTCTTAGGTCTATTCCATAGTCACCTGCGAAAATATAATTTGCTTGATTTCAACATTGACTTGACAAATGTCATATTGGTTTTGACTTTTAAGTGCTGTCATATGACAGCCGGTTTGCATCCGTATCTCATTGTTTATATTTTGTATTATTTATAATACACAATGAATCAAAACTTGGAAGACTGGGAATCTGATTTAATTGTAGAAAAATGGTTACGAGAGACAGATGACACCATGATGCCTTTACCTAATATTGAGTCTAAACCGCATCTTCTTATATCGAAAGTAAAAGCTTCTATTATTAAATAATAGCTCTAAAGCTAATATAAATAATAGCTTTGTATTCTTTTACCCTTTTCATTCCTTTTTATATAACAGGTTCGTAAGCATTATATGGAATATCTTATTAAATTACTATCAGTAAATTATGAAAACCACCAAAAATTGCTAAATAAAAATATATATCTCCCGAGTGCTATATGGAGATGTGCTAAAATAATAGAAACTTCAGCAGCTCAGGCTTCAATGGTTGTTCAATTATACAGAGCAAGTATTACAAATGTGGTAAGAAATATTGCTGTAAGATTAAATGTAACATAAAAATGTATATAATTCATACTTATAAATTATGTACTATTTTAGATAAAAGACTTAAAAACGAATACAAAGAAAGGATTACTATACAAGAAATTGTATGATTGTCTTCATTATTCACCGGATAATGAGAAAAAGACACAGACATCTTTTAATAATTGTAACTGTCAGTGTTCATGTAATGAGAGAAAAAAAACAAAAAAAAGGTCACAATCTCCAAGAATAGTGACTGCTATCCATAACCAAACATCAACCCTTAACTCTTCAAATGACCTAATGGAATTAAATGCATCAAAAAATACTTCAAATGATATGACACTACCAGATAAACTTAAAGATCAAATGAATATGGAAATACAAAATTCTGATGAATTAATGCAACAACTTGAAAAGTTATTTCAGGGGGATCTTAATGATGATGATTTATTTGATGCAGCTCTTTGTGCTCAAGATGAACCTTCAAAAAATAAAGAAACCTGGAATAAGACTCAGAATAATTTATTTGATGAAACACAATCTTCAGAAGTTGTGAAACATGGAGAAGAGTTACAAAAAAATTGTTTAGATGAAAGATTGTCACTACTTGGTGGTATCTTGGTTAATAATGAAAGTTCAAAGGATCTCAATACTAAAAATAAAAAAAGTCGCCCAAGTAAATGGTTGTGTGAGGAATATTTTCAAAAAGTCAAATTATTTGAATTGCTAGACCAAATAGGTGACTGTGACAGAAATAAATTGATCAGAGTAAGTTATCAATGTAGTTGTAGTTAATTTAGTGAGATGTATAAATGTGGTTATGCTTCTCTACCTGTAGTAAGTAGTAAGGGTAGTGAGTTGAATAATAAATAAAAGCACAATCATAAAAGAAGTTTATGGGTTCAATTCCCACTCGAGGAAAATGGTTTTTTTCTATTTCCATTTTCTTCGCTCTGGCAATCACGCAAGTCGCGGCTTAGAGTTCCGCCACGTAACATGCAAATACTCGAAAAATGGGTGCGGGATAAAGCGTAAAGCTAAAAACAAAGTTATTCAATCAGTCTGTCATTGAGTTTTTATAAAGGCAAAGATTCACAGATAAAATGTAGGCTGTGCAGTTAATAAATTGATTTACTTAGTTTATATAGGAAAATAAGTGAGAAGAGTGTAAGAGATGTGAAAGGTTGTTGTGACTGAACTGATAATGCTATGCAAACTTATAGTGGTAATCCCGCATAAGTTTGACTTAATAGTCGAAAAAATAGAAAGCACCCTTATTTAAGCTGTTAAGCCTTTGTTTAGTTGACCTGATTTGTCTAGGATATCATGGCAGCAATTGACACTTTTCTCTCTCTGGTTACCCCTGTATAGCGTTAAATTCTGAATCTATGTATGTAAATACAGTGTAATCAGTGTCTGCTTGTAAACACAATATAAGTTTCATATCTACTCTGGTTGATCAACTACTTTGATTTCTCTAGTCTCTCTCCTTCTAACCTCCTAGTAAAACAAAGTAGGGTGTTTTTTCTGTCATTCAACAACTAAAGAAATTTTAAGCTTAGTATGCTATGAATAATGTTATAATAATGCATGTTCTATAATTCTCTTACTCTTAGTTATTTAATTTATTTTAGATAAAGGCAATGCTGCAAGATCTTTTTGGTGAAGATAGTGACGATGAAACTGTTGTATCACCTTTAGAAGAAAGTTCAGATTTTATAATTAGTTGTAAAGAAAGGATTGCTCCTTGGGTGGTAAAAATATTAACTCCTTATTATGTGAAGGGAAGGATTAGAGGCAAAAGCTTATTTAAATCACTAGCAAAACATTTAATCAAACTTATATACCAGTGTAGCAAATATCCATGTGAGTATATATTTTTATATTAAACATATTAACAGCATGTGACGAGAAAATATCAACAATGTATATAAATAGGAATACAAAAAATATGTAGATATGATTTAATAGCCTCCTATTAGTAATCAGAGAGCGCTTAGAACCGCCTCTGAAATGTTGTTAATTTAATTTTTTTTGATGTAAAATAACTCTTTAATAATAAATACACTGCAAGCTTTAACACTACAGAACAGAGTGCCAAGCCAGGCATGTAGGCTTCTTTCCCCTCGTCCATTGTCATTGACCTCTCCATATATGCGCTTGAAGGGATCCTCCTGCTTTACACTTAAAAAGAAAAAGTAAAAGGAGACCGAAGACCGTTCTCTAGACGTGTTTACTTGAATACTTGAGCACATTCTTCTTCATCTTCGCTGGAACGTCCCATTTGACAGTTGCCTTTTGGACGTAAACTTTGCAATTCTGGTACCGTCTGTTATACTCCAGCGCATTGTGTACATTTAAGCAGGCAGCTATGCTGTGGTTCCACTGTCTTAATAATGGATCTAAGGCACCTTTTATTCTGTTATCGGCAGCGATACACTTTTTCACATCCATTTTGTGACTTCCTTTTTACTTAACACACTCCCCTAACATATTAGTTATTATAGAATTAATATGTTATATTTAGTGTATAATAAATATTAATTTACTTCCAGATGAATATGAAGTACAAAGTTTTGTTAAAGATTTTCTTAATAGTCATAAAATGATCCGCTGCGAGGCTGACTTCAGAGAATTTAGAATTGAAAATGTGGCTATTTAAGTATATTTTGTAATATTAATAGGATTATGTAAACCCATACTGATTTGTTCTTAAAGTAAAATTAATATGTTGGTATTTAATTGTTACTTTTTATCATCAAAACAAAAACATTTACGTTTGGAATTTTGCAACAATATAGTAGTGCAATATTATGAATAATTAAGTTTCAAGTTTTAAAAGACCAACAGCTTTAAGACACTCTTTTTATATCTATCTTTTTTTTCTTACAAGATAATATGATTACATATTACTGAGTAAGGATTTGTTTAAATATAGACCTTTTTTTCATTCAATATTTTAATTTACTTAATTGTTAACTACAAAGATAAACTAAAAAAAGAACAATATTTCAAAACAAATATTTCTGTAATATATAACTCTACATGCAAAAAAGGAATTAAAATATTTTTTTTTTTAAATTCTTTTGTACAGTTATAAGTTACTTTAGTTTAAATCATGTTGTGATTTAAAAATTGTATTGTAGAAGAATTTATTACTAAGGTTTAATGTGTTAACTTTAACAATCAATAAAATTGAAAACAAATCAAAATAAACAAATCACATTTTAATTTTTTTAATATCCTTTGAGTTTTCTTCAACAGTCTTGCGTTTTGGAGATTGAGAGAAAAAAGAAGTTAAAGTTTTTTGCTTTTGTTTGTTTTCAGCAACACTTTTATTACATTGAGATGACTTATTTTTGGAATTGTTAACTTCAGTTGACACTTGGTGCCATGATAATATTTTAATTGGCTTTAGATAGGCGAGAGCCAGATCTTTATTAACATTTTTTATATCAAGCCATGCCTGTAAAAGAATAAATATTTTACAAAGTATATCACTCACTTCAATAAGATTTAACTATCTTTTGTGTAATCGTAAAATTTTCTTACTTCTATCTGTTCTTGGCTGTCTAAAATAGCAGGCATTCTGTGATGTAGCCAATCAAGTGTGTTGTTAGAATTCATAGTAATAATAGAGTAAGAGTATATTATGGTACCATCATTTTGCCACACATTATATAAACCAGCCATATATAATAGTTTTACACCTTTCCAACCATCTAACTCATTAAACTCATTGTTCCAAGTATTTTGCTCATCAATCTGTGTGAAATAAGTTTAAATTAGCATAAATAAATTATAGAAACACTAAACAAAATATCATTATATTACCCTGATTTTCTCATCTTGTTGAGCATATATATAATATGGTTGACGTATTTTAGATTTAACAGTTGTTTGCCATTCATAAAATCCTTCTGCAATTACAATACATCTTCCTCCATTTTTTAAAATAGGATAATATAACTTTGAGGTTGTTATATTTTCAATGCGACAGTTATTTGTGCTAAGACCGTGACGTTTATAATCTCCCTGTATATTAAAAAGTAAATTACTATAGCTCTATATTTATTTATTGTATATAACATTTTGTAATTGCTTACTTTATACCAGGGGGGTATAATTCCCCACATCATTGGTTTAAGAGCCCTGTCTGGATTATTTTCAACATTTACGCCGTAATTTGAAATCAAAATAGGAGTAACATCTGTTGGGGCTATGTTATAAGAGGGTTCATAATCTTTACCATCATTATATTCAGGAAGCCAGTTAGGTTTAATATAATAATTCCCATCTTTTGGTCTATAGCTGCAGGCGCATTGAATCTGATTCTTGTCGAGTGTTCTATGATTTAGTGATTTTGAATATTAAAAACATTGAAAATATATTTATTTGATATAGTTAATTTATCATGAAGAATTTTTAATTACTTACAATCCCGTACGACCACACATATTAAATGACGTTAAAATTTGCAATCCACAAAATTATACTACGTTATTTTTCTTTGTAAATAATCTCATAAAATATTTTTTTTCTGTTAGCCAACTTAAAATGTAACTATTCATATTATTCCCGCGAAGTAAAAGCAAAAGTGAGATATCACGTGACATTTTTTTTACGATTTTGTGTCTGTGCTTGTTTTAGCATAAAAATATGGATGGTCGAAGTTTAAAGCATAGGTCATCTAGTGTAAGAGCGTCTCTAGTGTAACAAGTATTATAGTATAGTGTATGGAGCTGCTTTTAAATATTTTTAATTTATACTATTTTTAATTTATACTTTACCTTAATTTGTACTTACTTTCTGCAGATATTCTTTTATATACTCAGTTGATATTTATTACTTTGCGTTATCTCCTCATATATCACATCTATCATAACAGAATTGATATATCCATTTGATATACTGTGAAGACAAATTAACTGTGAAATAACAATAGGATTTTAGAAAAAAAAAATTTTCGCCTCGTCCTACGGTTCTCCCTGCTATGTGCGGGGTAAAGCGTAAATCTATAAAAAATGTGCGCCTAATGAAGCCGAAACGTGTGATCAAAGATCGAAAGTATTAAATATTTTGTGTGAAATAGCGTGACGGCATGGAAGGAGTAGATAAAGATGGTTGGCTCATTTCTAAATATCCCATCCATTTCAAAAGAAGAAACCGGTAAATAGTAACTCTTGGTATTTGACAAAGAGCCCTAGTCAAGGCTTGAATTATTTGTAACTGAATGAAAAATCGAAAGGCAAACCAACACTAGGAACGTCAGAACGCCTTAAACGTTAAAAATAAGTTCTTAAAACGTAGTGCTTGATCATTTTTATGGTCATAGATTTCTAATACAGCTAATTTT
Organism: Dione vanillae; assembly: GCA_037178615.1. Lineage (NCBI taxonomy): Eukaryota > Metazoa > Arthropoda > Insecta > Lepidoptera > Nymphalidae > Dione > Dione vanillae. Next base: position 2,405,288 of record JAZFAU010000224.1, on the reverse strand, counting down.
CTATAAAGCACTAACTTCCATTTTTTCTTATCGTTTGTTCCCACTGTCATATTTATACGACAGGCTCTATCAGTATCAAAAGTATTTTTTAAATTCGAAAAAATTAAAAAATACTTTTTAAGTTCGTATTATTGACGTGACAACGTCTTAAATTTGGTTGCGGCTCGGAGTCACTCATGAAAAAGTGTAACGCCCGGTAACGTTACGATGAGTCACCGAACTATGATCGGCCGGATTCGGTTCGGATCGGAAAATGTGGAGTGCTTAGATTCGTCATTTACAAGGGTG